>JANJXV010001317.1:0-148832 GCA_024803745.1 Megascapheus bottae
TGGACATTTGCTGGAGTTTGGTCACGTTTTTATTTGTGGATTCTTTGAATTCATCCATCTTTCTTTGAAAAACCTTTATTATGGCCTCCTTTATGGCTTCTTCTTTTTCACTTATCACCTTGTTTTTGCTTTCCTCTTGTTCAGGTATGGCTTCCTCCATTATCTCTTTCTTTATATTTTCACATTTTTCATTAATGATGTTTATCAATTGCATTTGTGTAGCAATTGGAAGACTCTCCTCTAGGTTTGCCAGTGACTGTTCCATTGTCTGTTTACATTGGGTGGGGGATGTTGTTTCTTGATTTGACATTTTTCTTGAGCTTCTTGTTCTGCCCATTTGAAAATGGGAGCAAGATTACTACTAAATACGTTTATAGTTTTTCAGATATAACCAACCTAGACCTCTGTAGCTGGCAGACACTAGATGTTCACAAGATTTGATTGGTATTATCACTCTTTCTTTTTGTGCACTTACAGACCAGCCTAATACAACCACTGATAAGCGATTTATACCCAAAACAATAAGCCTCTCAATCCAATCTCTATTTTCGTTAAGTCCCTCTGAGCCTAGAGAATAATTAACCTCCTACATATACAATATTGCTCAACAGCCATCAAGTGTAGATCCGTGCAGTATAAGGGTTGAAAGACGAGCAGAGGTCCAGAGATAGAAAAAAAGAATGAGAGAGGTCAGGGGAGGTGCAAGAGGATTGACGTAGGAGTGTAAGAATATTGTAGTAATGAAGAAAATGTATAGCATAAGGATAACTGACCTAAGTTGGTAAGTAGGTAGCATATTTGAGTACAAAGTTTTCAAAGTATTAGAATAAAACTTATGTGTTGCTGCACGACTAGCTCTTAGCCCAACCAGTGGCCTCACAGTGGACCATGGGATGGATCTGTTTTTCTTGTCTACGTTGAGGGAAAGGGCTATTTCACAAGATGCAGAAGCGAAGATTTCAGAAGCAAATGCTGTGAGTGAATTAGCTCGTAAAAAGCATTTTTATTTTCTTTTATCTTTCTGCCAGTCTTGGGGCTTGAATTCAGGGCCTGAGCACTGTCCTCGGGTTTTCTCAAGTCTCGCCTTCTGCCACTTGAGCCACAGTGCCACATCTAGATTTTCTATCTATGTGATACTGAGCAATCAAACCCAGATCTTCATGGATGCTAGGCAAGCACTCTACCACTATGCCAAACTCTCAACCCTGATATAGTAATTATAAAGTCATCAGCATCATCATCATATCCAAATTTCCTTTCTCCTACAAAGAATGAACACTTAACTGTGTCTAATGCTTTTTTTTAATTTCACTAATTCTTCTGTGATTTTCCCTCTTGCATTTTTTACACATGACAGCAAAGCTAATCATCAGGAAAAAATTGATTAGGATACAGAAACCTAATAATATCCTAGTAGATTGACGTCAAAAATATGTGCAAGATGCCCTGTGGGTTTGACCTAGTGGTAGAGTCCTTGGCTACCAAGCAGTAAGCCTCAGGTTGTGGCTCGGTGGGACAGCTAAAGCCTAAAGAAAGCCCAAGAACAATGTTCACACTCTGAGGTCAAGTCCCAAGACTAGCAAAAACAAAAAAAATTCGACAAGGGGCAAAATGCAGGCAGAGAAGGCACTGCGAAGCAAATGTTTTGTAAAGGATGAGGGCAATATTGACAATTAAGTTTGGATCTTACCTAAGAAAGGCTCCCTGAGCCTGAGACCAGACTGGTAGTTGGGCCTAGTGGAAGACATTGGGATTGGACAAATAAGGTGTGCTGTTTACTACATCCACATGTATATTGTGAGATTGGAGGAGAGATTCAGCCTCCAGTATGTCTTTGGTGAGGTCTTTTGTGAGCAAGGATCTTTGGTCATTGGGCCCTGAAAGGTGACCCTGCCTCCCTCACAATGGAACAGAATATGGAACCCTGGTAAACAAGCCACTGTAACTAACAACCAGCTCAAGCCAGCTCACTTGGCCTGTGGCTCAGGAGGAAGAAAGATGTTGCTGTGCTGTTGCCAAAGGTCAGGAAACTCGAGTCTCAGGCATGGAAGTTGTGGATGTCTTACTCGAAGATGTACATGCTAGATCATTTCCAAGCCACAAATCCAGTATAACAGAACTTTCTCTAAGAAGATGGCCAGGAAAATCCAGGGCAACCAGATGAGGTAAATTTCTAAGAAGAAATGTATTTTACAACATCATCCTCCCCACACACTACAACTTTCTTTTTTTCCATTTTTTTATTGTAATTAGTAAAAGGGTTAGATGATATTTGCCAGATAGAAAGTGCATTAATTCACATACATTGATACCCTTTCACATGTCTTGGTACCCATTTTCCTCCAACCCCACACCCCCCACCCGTCTTGGATTTCCCCCCTTCCCTATCAAATTTCAAATATCCAAATACAAATAAATTCAATATATAACATAAAGTGAGATAGTATACCAATATGGGAAAACCAAGGGACAGCAAACGAGATGAGAGACAACATAGTACATTAAGGACAACAATCATTCATTATATGGCTTTTGTGTCAATATCCTGGAGGTCCTTTCAATTAGCTTCACATTATATGGCCTTATATATGGCCTTTTGCTCTATTGACAATCTCTGCTAGTAGAGCCCAAGGTTTCTACTGATTATGACGAATGAGGGAAACTACTGAGCCTAAGTTCCTTTGAGTCTGGCTTACTTCACTTAATATGATTTGTTCTAAGTCTTTCCATTTCCTAACAAATGGGGCGATGTCATTCTTTCTGACAGCAGCTTAGAATTCCATAGTGTACAAATACCACAACTTGTTGATCCACTCATCAACTGAGGGACATCTGGGTTGGTTCCATATCTTTGCTATGGTGAATAGTGCTGCAATGAACATTGTTGTGCTAGTGGGTTTAGTATGCCCTTGTTTCTGGATTGTTGGGTAAATGTCAAGTAGTGGAATTGCTGGGTCATAGGGGAGTTCTATGTTTAGCCTTTTGAGGCACTGCCACACTGCTTTCCATAGTGGTTGAACGAGTTTGCACTCCCACCAACAGTGTAGTAGTGATCCCTCCTGGCCACATCCCCTCCAGCATCTGTTGTCATTCGTTTTCCTGATCCTGGCCATTCTAACTGGAGTGAGGTGGAATCTTAGAGTTGTTTTGATTTGCATTTCTTTTATGACCAGAGATGTGGAGCATTTCTTCATGTGTCTATAGGCCATTTTTGTTTCTTCTTCAGAGGAGACGCTCTTTAAGCCTTTGGCCCATTTTTAATGGGATGGGTGTTACTTTGGAGGTTAGTTTTTGAGTGATTCAATTTTTTGAGTTGTTGATATATTTTAGATATGAGGCCTTGGTCCGTTGTTTGGGTGGTGAAGATCTTCTCCCACTCTGTAAGCTTCCTGATTAGTTTACTAGCTATATCCGTTGCCATACAAAAGCTCTGCAGTTTAATGCAGTCCCACTTATCCAGCCTTTCTCTGATTTGTTGTGATTCTTGGTCCTTATTAAGAAAGTTTCGACCTGTGCCAAAGAGGCCTAGTGTATCTCCTATTCCTTCCTGTAAACTTTTCAGTGTGTCAGCTTTTACCTCCACGTCTTTGATCCATTTGGAGTTAATTCTAGTGCATGGTGACAAAGAAGGATCCAACTTTAGTTTTCTGCAGGTGTTTAACCAGTTCTGCCAGCACAACTTGTTGAAGAGGCTATCTTTCTTCCATTCTATTTTTTTGGCTCCCTGGTCAAAGATTAGGTGGCCATAGGTCTGTGGTTTAATATCTGGGTCCGCAGTTCTACTCCATTGGACTTCAGGCCTGTTCTTGTGCCAGTACCAAGCTGTTTTGAGAATTATAGCTCTGTAATAGAGCCTTAAGTTTGGAATTGAAATTCCTCCAGCGCTGTTCTTTCTGCTAAGAAGTGTTTTTGCTATACGGGGTCTTTTATTATTCCATATGAAATTTTGAATTGCCTCTTCTATGTCTTTAAAGAATGACATTGGGATGTTGATGGGTATTACATTGAATTTGTAGATAGCCCTTGGCAAGATTGTCATTTTCACAATGTTGATTCTTCCAATCCAGGAGCATGGGAGGTTTTTCCATTTCCTTAGTTCTGCTTTAATTTCCTTTTTTAGGGTTTTAAAGTTTTCATCTAAACGGTCCTTTACATTCTTAGTTAAGCTAATTGCTAGGTACTTTATTTTCTTTGAGGCTATTGTGAAAGGATTTTCTTTCCTCATTATTGCCTCGTTCCTCTCAGTGTTGGCGTAAAGTAAGGCAGTTGATTTGTGAGGGTTGATTTTATGGCCTGCTACCCTTCCAAAGCTTTGAATCAGCTCAAGGAGCTTGGGAGTAGAGTCTATAGGATTCTTTAAATACAGAATCATGTCATCTGCAAAGAGGGAGAGTTTTATTTCCTCTTTCCCTACTTGGATCCCCTTTATGCTTGCTTCTTGCCTTATTGCACTGCCTAGGAATTCTAGTACTATGTTAAAAAGGAGTGGAGAGAGTGGGCATCCTTGTCTCGTTCCTGATTTTAGAGGGAATGGCTTTAGATTTTCACCATTAAGTATAATACTAGCAGTGGGTTTCTCATACATAGCCTTTATTACATTGAGAAATGTTCCATGGATTCCTAGTTTCTCCACATCTTTTTACATAAAGGGGTTTTGGATCTTGTCAAATGCCTTTTCCGCATCTATTGAGACAATCATGTGATTTTATCCCTGCTCCTGTTGATGTGTTGAATTATATTAATTGATTTGTGTATGTTGAACCAGCGTTGCCTCCCTGTGATGAATCCAGTTTGATCATAGTGTATATTTTTTTTGATGAGTTGTTGTAGACGGTTGGCCAGTATTTTGTTGAGAAGTTTTGCATTGAGGCTCATCAAAGAAATGGGTCTATAGATCTCTTTCTTTGATGAATCTCTGTCTGGTTTGGGGATGAGGGATATGCTGGCTTCACAGAATCAGTTTAGTAAAGAACCTTCATTTTCAATTTCGTTGAAGAGCTTGAGGAGTATTGGTGTGAGCTCTGCTTTGAAGACCTTATAGAATTCAGCTGTGAATCCATCTGGCCCTGGGCTCTTTTTAAGTGGAAGTTGTCTAATTTCCATTTCTATTTCAGAGCTTGAAATAGGCCTGTTGAGTTGGGTTAGCTCTTCTTGGTTCAGTGTGTGTATGTTAATATTGTCTAGGAATTCATCCATTTGTTCTAGATTCTCAAATTTGTTGGCGTAAAGGTTTGAGAAGTATTCCCTCATGATATTCTGGATCTTGGTAATTTCTGTCGTGATATTACCATTTTCATCTGCGATTTTGTTTATTTCGATATGCTCTCTTCTTTTTTTGGTAAGATTTGCTAAGGGCTTGTCAATTTTGTTAATTCTTTCAAGAACCAACTCCTTGTTTTGTTGATTCTTTCTATAGTTTTTTATTCCAAATCATTTAATTCTGCTTTGATTTTAATAATTTGCTTTCTCCTAATGGGTTTAGGGTTGGTTTGTTGCTCTTTTTCCAGGAGGTTAAGGTGAGACATTAACTAGTTGGTTTGCCATTTTTCCAACTTGCTGTTGTAGGTACTCAGCGCTATAAATTTTCCTCTGAGTACTGCCTTTGTTGTGTCCCTAAGGAGTTGATATTTGTGTGCTCCTTATTGTTAAATTTCATAAACAGTTGGATATCTGTTCTGATCTCTTAGATTACCCATTGTTTTTGATTCAACAATGTGTTGTTCAGTCTCCATGAGTTACAGGGTTTTCTTTGGTGGAGATGTGTGTTCAGCTCCAATTTGATGCCTTTATGGTCTGAGAGTGTGCATGGAATAATTTCAGTGTTTCTGAATCTGTCCAGGTTTGCTTTATGGCCTAAGATGTGGTCTATTTTGGAAAATGTTCCATGTGCTGCTGAGAAAAACGTATATTGTGGTGTTACTGGGTGGAATATTCTGCAGATGTCTGTTAGATCTACTTGGTCTATATAGTTGTTCAGTTCTAAGGTTTCTCTGTTGAGTTTTTGCCTTGTTGATCTGTCCATAGGTGAGAGTGGTGTGTTAAACTCACCAACAATCACTGTATTTCGATCTATGTATGGTTTCAGTGTAAGTAAAGTTTGCTTGATGAAGTTTGTAGCTCCGGGATTGCGTGTGTAAATATTTAGGATTGTTATGTCTTCCGGGAGGAAAGATCCCATTAGTAGTATGTAGTAACCTTCTTTGTCTTTTCTTACTAATTTTAGTTTGAAGTCTATTGTATCTGATATGAGGATGGCAACTCTAGCTTGTTTATGGGGGCAGTTAGCTTGATAGAGTTTATTCCAACCTCTCACTTTCAAAAGATGATTGTTTTTGGGTAAGATGTGTCTCTTGAAGTCAGCAGAACGATGGCTCTTGCTTTTTGATCCAACTAGACAACCTATGCCGTTTAATTGGAGAGTTAAGTCCATTGATATTGAGAGTTAGGATTGAGAGATATTTATTAGTTCCTAGCATTTTTAAAAGCTTTTAGTAGGGCCTGTGTCTTGACAGTTCTTGTGGTCCTTAGATGGTATGCTGTTTAGGTGCCATTTCTTTCCCTATATTGCATTTATTTTGGTTTTCTATGTATAGAGCATCTTTGAGAATTCTCTGTAGTGTTGGTTTTGTTTCGACATATTGTTGCAGCTTTTCCCTGGAATGGAATGTTTTTATTTTTCCCTCAGTTATGAATGAGAGCTTAGGTGGCTACAGTATTCTTGGTTGGTTGTTATTTGATTTAAGGGCATGACATATATGCTTCCAGTCACTTCGTGCTTGCATGGTCTCTGCTGAGAAATCTGGGGTTATTCTGATTGGTTTGCCTTTGTAGGTTACTGATCCCTTTTCCCTGGCTACCTTTAGAATCTTTCCTTTCGTTTCTATTGATCCATTTCGGATCACAATGTGGCGGTGGGATGTTCTTTTCTGGTCAGGTCTGTTTGGGGTTCTAAAAGCTTCTCGTATCTGGATGGGCCTGGCCTTCTGGATATTTGGGAAATTCTCTGAGATGATTCCCTGAAGTATATTTCCAATACCATTGACCTATTTCTCCACGCCCTCCTCAATACCAACTAGCCTTAAATTAGGCTTCCTAATTGTATCTTGGACCTCCTGAAGCGCTCTCTCATATTTCCTAGATTTGGATTGACTCATTTTCTGTTCTTTATAATACCTAAATTATCTTCAGCCCCGGAAATTCTCTCCTCTGCAATGTCTAACCTGCTATCAAAGCTATCTACTTTATTTTTTATCTCCCTTGCTTCTAATTGCTCACTTTTGATGCCTTGCATCCCTTGTTTTAGATCATGTATGGATTTCTTTATCTCCTTGATTTCCTTTTGAGTGGTTAGCTCAGTAGCTTTATTTTCTTTGGACATTTGCTGGAGTTTGGTCACGTTTTTATTTGTGGATTCTTTGAATTCATCCATCTTTCTTTGAAAAACCTTTATTATGGCCTCCTTTATGGCTTCTTCTTTTTCACTTATCACCTTGTTTTTGCTTTCCTCTTGTTCAGGTATGGCTTCCTCCATTATCTCTTTCTTTATATTTTCACATTTTTCATTAATGATGTTTATCAATTGCATTTGTGTAGCAATTGGAAGACTCTCCTCTAGGTTTGCCAGTGACTGTTCCATTGTCTGTTTACATTGGGTGGGGGATGTTGTTTCTTGATTTGACATTTTTCTTGAGTTTCTTGTTCTGCCCATTTGAAAATGGGAGCAAGATTACTACTAAATACGATTATAGTTTTTCAGATATAACCAACCTAGACCTCTGTAGCTGGCAGACACTAGATGTTCACAAGATTTGATTGGTATTATCACTCTTTCTTTTTGTGCACTTACAGACCAGCCTAATACAACCACTGATAAGCGATTTATACCCAAAACAATAAGCCTCTCAATCCAATCTCTATTGTCGTTAAGTCCCTCTGAGCCTAGAGAATAATTAACCACCTACATATACAATATTGCTCAACAGCCATCAAGTGTAGATCCGTGCAGTATAAGGGTTGAAAGACGAGCAGAGGTCCACAGATAGAAAAAAATAATGAGAGAGGTCAGGGGAGGTGCAAGAGGATTAACGTAGGAGTGTAAGAATATTGTAGTAATGAAGAAAATGTATAGCATAAGGATAACTGACCTAAGTTGGTAAGTAGGTAGCATATTTGAGTACAAAGTTTGGAAAGTATTAGAATAAAACTTATGTGTTGCTGCACGACTAGCTCTTAGCCCAACCAGTGGCCTCACAGTGGACCATGGGATGGATCTGTTTTTCTTGTCTACGTTGAGGGAAAGGGCTATTTCACAAGATGCAGAAGCGAGGATTTCAGAAGCAAATGCTGTGAGTGAATTAGCTCATAAAACGCATTTTTATTTTCTTTTATCTTTCTGCCAGTCTTGGGGCTTGAATTCAGGGCCTGAGCACTGTCCTCGGGTTTTCTCAAGTCTCGCCTTCTGCCACTTGAGCCACAGTGCCACATCTAGATTTTCTATCTATGTGATACTGAGCAATCAAACCCAGATCTTCATGGATGCTAGGCAAGCACTCTACCACTATGCCAAACTCTCAACCCTGATATAGTAATTATAAAGTCATCAGCATCATCATCATATCCAAATTTCCTTTCTCCTACAAAGAATGAACACTTAACTGTGTCTAATGCTTTTTTTTAATTTCACTAATTCTTCTGTGATTTTCCCTCTTGCATTTTTTACACATGACAGCAAAGCTAATCATCAGGAAAAAATTGATTAGGATACAGAAACCTAATAATATCCTAGTAGATTGACGTCAAAAATATGTGCAAGATGCCCTGTGGGTTTGACCTAGTGGTAGAGTCCTTGGCTACCAAGCAGTAAGCCTCAGGTTGTGGCTCGGTGGGACAGCTAAAGCCTAAAGAAAGCCCAAGAACAATGTTCACACTCTGAGGTCAAGTCCCAAGACTAGCAAAAACAAAAAAAATTCGACAAGGGGCAAAATGCAGGCAGAGAAGGCACTGCGAAGCAAATGTTTTGTAAAGGATGAGGGCAATATTGACAATTAAGTTTGGATCTTACCTAAGAAAGGCTCCCTGAGCCTGAGACCAGACTGGTAGTTGGGCCTAGTGGAAGACATTGGGATTGGACAAATAAGGTGTGCTGTTTACTACATCCACATGTATATTGTGAGATTGGAGGAGAGATTCAGCCTCCAGTATGTCTTTGGTGAGGTCTTTTGTGAGCAAGGATCTTTGGTCATTGGGCCCTGAAAGGTGACCCTGCCTCCCTCACAATGGAACAGAATATGGAACCCTGGTAAACAAGCCACTGTAACTAACAACCAGCTCAAGCCAGCTCACTTGGCCTGTGGCTCAGGAGGAAGAAAGATGTTGCTGTGCTGTTGCCAAAGGTCAGGAAACTCGAGTCTCAGGCATGGAAGTTGTGGATGTCTTACTCGAAGATGTACATGCTAGATCATTTCCAAGCCACAAATCCAGTATAACAGAACTTTCTCTAAGAAGATGGCCAGGAAAATCCAGGGCAACCAGATGAGGTAAATTTCTAAGAAGAAATGTATTTTACAACATCATCCTCCCCACACACTACAACTTTCTTTTTTTCCATTTTTTTATTGTAATTAGTAAAAGGGTTAGATGATATTTGCCAGATAGAAAGTGCATTAATTCACATACATTGATACCCTTTCACATGTCTTGGTACCCATTTTCCTCCAACCCCACACCCCCCACCCGTCTTGGATTTCCCCCCTTCCCTATCAAATTTCAAATATCCAAATACAAATAAATTCAATATATAACATAAACTGAGATAGTATACCAATATGGGAAAACCAAGGGACAGCAAACGAGATGAGAGACAACATAGTACATTAAGGACAACAATCATTCATTATATGGCTTTTGTGTCAATATCCTGGAGGTCCTTTCAATTAGCTTCACATTATATGGCCTTATATATGGCCTTTTGCTCTATTGACAATCTCTGCTAGTAGAGCCCAAGGTTTCTACTGATTATGACGAATGAGGGAAACCACTGAGCCTAAGTTCCTTTGAGTCTGGCTTACTTCACTTAATATGATTTGTTCTAAGTCTTTCCATTTCCTAACAAATGGGGCGATGTCATTTTTTCTGACAGCAGCTTAGAATTCCATAGTGTACAAATACCACAACTTGTTGATCCACTCATCAACTGAGGGACATCTGGGTTGGTTCCATATCTTTGCTATGGTGAATAGTGCTGCAATGAACATTGTTGTGCTAGTGGGTTTAGTATGCCCTTGTTTCTGGATTGTTGGGTAAATGCCAAGTAGTGGAATTGCTGGGTCATAGGGGAGTTCTATGTTTAGCCTTTTGAGGCACTGCCACACTGCTTTCCATAGTGGTTGAACGAGTTTGCACTCCCACCAACAGTGTAGTAGTGATCCCTCCTGGCCACATCCCGTCCAGCATCTGTTGTCATTCGTTTTCCTGATCCTGGCCATTCTAACTGGAGTGAGGTGGAATCTTAGAGTTGTTTTGATTTTCATTTCTTTTATGACCAGAGATGTGGAGCATTTCTTCATGTGTCTATAGGCCATTTTTGTTTCTTCTTCAGAGGAGACGCTCTTTAAGCCTTTGGCCCATTTTTAATGGGATGGGTGTTACTTTGGAGGTTAGTTTTGGAGTGATTCAATTTTTTGAGTTGTTGATATATTTTAGATATGAGGCCTTGGTCCGTTGTTTGGGTGGTGAAGATCTTCTCCCACTCTGTAGGCTTCCTGATTAGTTTACTAGCTATATCCGTTGCCATACAAAAGCTCTGCAGTTTAATGCAGTCCCACTTATCCAGCCTTTCTCTGATTTGTTGTGATTCTTGGTCCTTATTAAGAAAGTTTCGACCTGTGCCAAAGAGGCCTAGTGTATCTCCTATTCCTTCCTGTAAACTTTTCAGTGTGTCAGCTTTTACCTCCACGTCTTTGATCCGTTTGGAGTTAATTCTAGTGCATGGTGACAAAGAAGGATCCAACTTTAGTTTTCTGCAGGTGTTTAACCAGTTCTGCCAGCACAACTTGTTGAAGAGGCTATCTTTCTTCCATTCTATTTTTTTGGCTCCCTGGTCAAAGATTAGGTGGCCACCGGTCTGTGGTTTAATATCTGGGTCCGCAGTTCTACTCCATTGGACTTCAGGCCTGTTCTTGTGCCAGTACCAAGCTGTTTTGAGAATTATAGCTCTGTAATAGAGCCTTAAGTTTGGAATTGAAATTCCTCCAGCGCTGTTCTTTCTGCTAAGAAGTGTTTTTGCTATACGGGGTCTTTTATTATTCCATATGAAATTTTGAATTGCCTCTTCTATGTCTTTAAAGAATGACATTGGGATGTTGATGGGTATTACATTGAATTTGTAGATAGCCCTTGGCAAGATTGTCATTTTCACAATGTTGATTCTTCCAATCCAGTAGTATGGGAGGTTTTTCCATTTCCTTAGTTCTGCTTTAATTTCCTTTTTTAGGGTTTTAAATTTTTCATCTAAACGGTCCTTTACATTCTTAGTTAAGCTAATTGCTAGGTACTTTATTTTCTTTGAGGCTATTGTGAAAGGATTTTCTTTCCTCATTATTGCCTCGTTCCTCTCAGTGTTGGCATAAAGTAAGGCAGTTGATTTGTGAGGGTTGATTTTATGGCCTGCTACCCTTCCAAAGCTTTGAATCAGCTCAAGGAACTTGGGAGAAGAGTCTATAGGATTCTTTAAATACAGAATCATGTCATCGGCAAAGAGGGAGAGTTTTATGTCCTCTTTCCCTACTTGGATCCCCTTTATGCTTGCTTCTTGCCTTATTGCACTGTCTAGGAATTCTAGTACTATGTTAAAAAGGAGTGGAGAGAGTGGCCATCCTTGTCTCGTTCCTGATTTTAGAGGGAATGGCTTTAGATTTTCACCACTAAGTATAATACTAGCAGTGGGTTTCTCATACACAGCCTTTATTACATTGAGAAATGTTCCATGGATTCCTAGTTTCACCACATCTTTTAACATAAAGGGGTTTTGGATCTTGTCAAATGCCTTTTCCGCATCTATTGAGACAATCATGTGATTTTATCCCTGCTCCTGTGGATGTGTTGAATTATATTAATTGATTTGTGTATGTTGAACCAGCTTTGCCTCCCCGTGATGAATCCAGTTTGATCATAGTGTATAATTTTTTTGATGAGTTGTTGTAGACGGTTGGCTAGTATTTTGCTGAGAAGTTTTGCATCGATGTTCATCAAAGAAATGGGTCTATAGATCTCTTTCTTTGATGAATCTCTGTCTGGTTTGGGGACGAGGGATATACTGGCTTCACAGAATGAGTTTGGTAAAGAACCTTCATTTTCAATTTCGTTGAAGAGCTTGAGGAGTATTGGTGTGACCTCTGCTTTGAAGACCTTATAGAATTCAGCTGTGAATCCATCTGGCCCTGGGCTCTTTTTAAGTGGAAGTTGTCTAATTTCCATTTCTATTTCAGAGCTTGAAATAGGCCTGTTGAGTTGGGTTAGCTCTTCTTGGTTCAGTGTGGGTATGTTAATATTGTCTAGGAATTCATCCATTTGTTCTAGATTCTCAAATTTGTTGGCGTAAAGGTTTGAGAAGTATTCCCTCATGATATTCTGGATCTTGGTAATTTCTGTCGTGATATTACCATTTTCATCTGCGATTTTGTTTATTTCGATATGCTCTCTTCTTTTTTGGTAAGACTTGCTAAGGGCTTGTCAATTTTGTTAATTCTTTCAAAGAACCAACCCCTTGTTTTGTTGATTCTTTCTATAGATTTTTTATTCCAAATCATTTAATTCTGCTTTGATTTTAATAATTTTCTTTCTCCTAATGAGTTTAGGGTTGGTTTGTTGCTCTTTTTCCAGGAGGTTAAGGTGAGACATTAACTAGTTGGTTTGCCATTTTTCGAACTTGCTGTTGTAGGCACTCAGCGCTATAAATTTTCCTCTGAGTACTGCCTTTGTTGTGTCCCTAAGGAGTTGATATTTGTGTGCTCCTTATTGTTAAATTTCATAAACAGTTGGATATCTGTTCTGATCTCTTCGATTACCCATTGTTTTTGATTCAACAATGTGTTGTTCAGTCTCCATGAGTTACAGGGTTTTCTTTGGTGGAGATGTGTGTTCAGCTCCAATTTGATGCCTTTATGGTCTGAGAGTGTGCATGGAATAATTTCAGTGTTTCTGAATCTGTCCAGGTTTGCTTTATGGCCTAAGATGTGGTCTATTTTGGAAAATGTTCCATGTGCTGCTGAGAAAAACGTATATTGTGGTGTTACTGGGTGGAATATTCTGCAGATGTCTGTTAGATCTACTTGGTCTATATAGTTGTTCAGTTCTAAGGTTTCTCTGTTGAGTTTTTGCCTTGTTGATCTGTCCATAAGTGAGAGTTGTGTGTTAAACTCACCAACAATCACTGTATTTCGATCTATGTATGGTTTCAGTGTAAGTAAAGTTTGCTTGAAAAAGTTTGGAGCTCCGGGATTGGGTGTGTAAATATTTAGGATCGTTATGTCTTCCTGGAGGAAAGATCCCTTTAGTAGTATGTTGTACCCTTCTTTGTCTTTTCTTACTAATTTTAGTTTGAAGTCTATTGTATCTGATATGAGGATGGCAACTCCAGCCTGTTTATGGGGGCAGTTAGCTTGATAGAGTTTATTCCAACCTCTCACTTTCAAAAGATGATTGTTTTTGGGTAAGATGTGTCTCTTGAAGACAGCAGAACGATGGCTCTTGCTTTTTGATCCAACTAGACAGCCTATGCCGTTTAATTGGAGAGTTAAGTCCATTGATATTGAGAGATAGGATTGAGAGATATATATTAGTTCCTACCATTTTTAAAAGCTTTTAGTAGGGCCTGTGTCTTGACAGTTCTTGTGGTCCTTAGATGGTATGCTGTTTAGGTGCCATTTCTTTCCCTATAATGCATTAATTTTGGTTTTGTATGTATAGAGCATCGTTGGGAATTCTCTGTAGTGTTGGTTTTGTTTCGACATATTGTTGCATCTTTTCCCTGGAATGGAATGTTTTATTGTTCCCTCAGTTTGAATGAGAGCTTAGCTGGCTACAGTATTCTTGGTTGGTAGTCTTTGCTAAGAAGTATTTTTGCTATACGGGGTCTTTTATTATTCCATATGAAATTTTGAATTGCCTCTTCTATTTCTTTAAAGAATGACATTGGGATGTTGATTGGTATTACATTGAATTTGTTGATAGCCCTTGGCAAGATTGTCATTTTCACAATGTTGATTCTTCCAATCCAGGATCATGGGAGGTTTTCCATTTGCTTAGTTCTGCTTTAATTTCCTTTTTTATGGTTTTAAAGTTTTCATCTGAACGGTCCTTTACATTTTTAGTTAAGCTAATTTCTAGGTACTTTATTTTCTTTGAGGCTACTGTGAAAGGAATTTCTTTCCTGATTATTGCCTCGTTCCTCTTAGTGTTGGCGTAAAGTAAGGCAGTTGATTTGTGAGGGTTGATTTTATGGCCTGCTACCCTTCCAAAGCTTTGAATCAGCTCAAGGAGCTTGGGAGTAGAGTCTATAGGATTCTTTAAATACAGAATCATGTCATCGGCAAAGAGGGATAGTTTTATTTCCTCTTTCCCTACTTGGATCCCCTTTATGCTTGCTTCTTGCCTTATTGCACTGCCTAGAAATTCTAGTACTATGTTAAAAAGGAGTGGAGGGAGTGGGCATCCTGAATGCTTCCCCCAGCACTTTAATGCAAAGCTTAGTGCTGTGGCATTTTAAGCACAATTCAACGCTCTGTTTTTTGCTGGTTAATTAGAGGTAAAATCTTATGGAATTTATTGCGTGGCTGATTTTGAACTGGAATCCTCAGTTCTCAGCTTATCTTGAGTAGCTAGGATTACAGTACTTTTACAACATGTATGCTCATACACATTGCTTCTGATCCAAACACTCATTGTTCAATTTAACTAACAAGATGTGAGGAACGATGATTGACTGTAATTTACTAGATGGGATTCTAGTGAGTATATATTTCCACTTCCACTCTGAAGCCAGGGAAATGTTTCTGGTACATGTTTCAACTATCTCCCAAAGAGGAAATAATATGTGAGTACGTTTGATAGTATTTCAGACAGGAGATGGACTTTGGTGTTTGGAACCTGTTGGGCAGAGTGTATCAGCTGGGCTGTGATAACAGAGATGATGTTACAGACAGTAATATTTTCATCCCAGACAGACTTAATCCAGATCCTTGGATTTCAGGCCTTGAGTAGATAGAATTACAAGTGTGAGCTGCCACCACCACCTGGTTCATTTTGGAAACCTTAATTGCTTCTCATTTGTTCCCTTCCTTTTTTGGAAGATTGATCTAAGCTGGCTGATTGTGCATCACAGTGAAGTGATTGGCCTCAGGAATTGCAAATATTTGTTTCATCAGCACGGAATGAATGAAGTTGATCTAAACCCAATAGTATTTTCCTTCTGATAAATAGGGAACTTACTTATATCATTTTTCCTTGCCTTTGCTTTCCCAAAGCAAGCAACATGTTTCTTAAAAACTATACTTCATGAGAATATTATAATTAGAAGCTATCTTCTGCACACTTCAGAATAGTCCTTGCATTTATAAACTTATATTACAATATTAGGTAGAAGAATGATGACTGTTAGTTTCATAACTATTTCATATGTTTTCCTCTTTAAGGCTCATTAAGTCAAGAAGGGATTAAATACATTTATATAATAGTAGATCATAGCTGCTGCTGATTTGATGTGTGTGCAGGTGATACACAGATTTATTAGGATTACTCAAATGTTTTCTTCAAATTTTCAGTAGTAGACTGCTATGCTAACTGGAAGGTGATAGTAATGATGCTGAAATTCTATGAATCAGCTATGAAGCAGAATTTCAGGGGAGAGTATTTGCTAGGGACTTAATTTCTAAGACGCATATCAAGAATATTGAACTATAACACCAAATGATGGAGGACTCAGCGTCACATTTTGTTGTTTTATGCAAGTCCTGGGACTTGAACCCAGGGCCTGGGAACTGTCCTTAAAAGTTTTTTTTGCTTCAGGCTAGTGTTCTACCACTTTATCCACAGCTCCACTTCCAGATTTTTGGTAATGAACTGTAAATCAGAATATCATGCAATTTGTTTGGGCTGGATTCAAACCTGATTCTGTGTAGATAGGATTCCAAGTGTGAGCGCACAGAGCCTGGCTAGTATCATTCATCATTCAAGTCATGGGACTGCAATTCTGCACCTGGGTCTTGTCACTGAGCTTTTCAGCTCAAGACTACTGCCCTATCCCTTGAGCCATAGGGCCACTTCTGGGTTTCTGGTGGTTAATTGGAGATAAGAGTCACATGGACTTCAGTGCCCAGGCTGAGTTTGAACTGCTATCCTTGGATCCCAGCCTCTTGAGTAGCTACATTTACAAGTGTGAGCCACCATACCCAGCTAAATTATTTTGTAAGTTAATTTATTTTGTTAAGTCAATATATAGTTGGCATACGGTTACATAAGTAATGAACGTATTTCTTAAGAAAATTGTTATCCCTTCCCTCATTTTTTCTGTTTTCCTACCCTCAGCCCCCTCTCCACCCAGATTGTTCAGTTCATTTCCGTTTAGTGTCTTCCAAGTATCACTGTTCAATTGGTTCACCCTTTTTCCTTTGTTTTTTTTACCATTTTATTATACCCTCTCCTTTCCCCAAATCACATAAACCTATGTACAAGACACAGGGTACCCGAATTCAACACAGTGACTACAGAGAATAAAACTAAAGGGAAAAAGAAGAAAAGAGGTAAAAGGCAAAGAAAATTAAAGAACATCATACAGTACCTTAGAATCAACAACACTGAAAAAACAAAACATAAAACCTTGGGCTGAAAATGAAGCTTGCCTAGCATGTATGAAACCCTGGATTCCATTCCTCAGCACCACATAAACAAAAACTGGAAGTGCCACTGTGACTCAGCTGGTAGATTTCTAACGTTCAGCACAGAGTGTCTCCAAGTGACAAAAATCTGTCACATTTAAGTCAGGCTTCAAAACTTTGCTAGAAACCAGTTATGTGATTTGGAATAAAGTCCAGTTTTCAAAAAATCACTAGCCAGGCGCTGGAGGGTCATAATTGTCATTCTACTAGCCAGGGAGAAGGTGATTCAAAGCCTTTGCAAGCAAAAAAATGAAAACAAAAAAAACTGTAAGATTCTACTCTCCACTTATCCACCCAAACACTAAGTGGAGTTGTGTCTAAAACTGGTACAGCATTAGCCTTGAGGAAAAAGAACTAAGAGACCTTGCCCAGGTCCAAAGTTCAACCTCCCCACCAAGAAACAAAAAAAAAGGAGTCCAGATACCTTAGTTTAAAAAGTATATCTGGATATCTTAGTAGATTTTTCTGATCTTTCCTCATTCATCTCATGGAACCACATAATCTTGATCCTGATCTGACTAAGAGCCTGCATTGTGCTTAATAAATTCATTCCACATATTCCAGTAGAATCTGGACAGCTAACAGCCACTTACCAATGCTTTATTCTACGTTTAGGCCAGTATGTCTTCACACCATCTACACAGTCAGCTATATCATCTTTCCAGAAGTATCATTGAGTGTAGAACACTCAGAACTAAAATAATTGCATAAAGATGTAATAAAACCCCTTGATTCATTAAGAAAATTTCTGTACCACTTAGAGCAAGTACATTAGTGGTATTTACCTCTAGCCTCTTTTTTAAAAAATTTATTAACATTGAATTTTACATCATATTGCAAATGTCATGTTTAACCAACAAGTATTCAAGAAGGGAATCGCTATACAATCACTGGCACATAGATTTTAGAATATAGTAAAAATTAAGCTGAGTCTTTGTATGTCATAGATACAGATTAATCTATAATAAAACACATGTCTATAGAGTGTATAGTCTATCCTAGATTTTTATGTCTATGTAGTTATGTTTATATCTCCAAAATTATGTCCAGAACTTTGGGTATCAACTATTCAATCATCGCTCTACTACTGTTTGAAACTAATATCCATATATTAAGGATATCATGTACCTTTTGTTCCTTGGTCTTGACTTATCTCACTCAACAGGATTCACTCTAATTTCATCCACTACCCCAAAAATGCCATTATTATTTTTTTTTCTGTGCAGATCTTCTTTTTATGTATTTATATTTATTGTAATTTATAGAAGGGTTACATTATATTCACCAGATAGAAGGTGCATTACTTCTCAAACTTTGATACCCCATGTAATGATATGTTCCCCATTTCCCTTCCCATACCCCCATTCATGTTCATTTCCCCCCTTCCCTATCCAATTTCAAATAACCAATTAGGCACATATGAAATATATCAGAAAACAAGGTGAAATATTGTAACAATATGATATAACCAAGGGATAGCAAAAGAGATAAGAGATCACATAGTTCATTAAGGACAACAATCACTCATTATGAGTTTTGTTTCTTTATCTTGGAGGTCCTTACATTTAGTGTCATACTATTTGTCACGATGTCTCTAGATTTTGTTCTATTGTAAATCTCTGGTAGCAGAGCCCAAGGTTTCTACTGAATTTGACAAATGAGGGAGACTCTTGGGCCTATGTTCCTTTGAGTTTGGCTTACTTCACTTAATATGATTTTTTTCTTTTCATCCACTTCCCCGAGAATGCCATTATTTTATCTTGTCGGTTGGCTATGTATCATTCCATGTGTGTGTGTGCGTTTGTGTGTGTGTGTGTGTGTGTGTGTGTGTGTGTGTGTGTGCGTGCGTGTATCACATTTTTTGTAGTAGGGCATCTGGTTGTTTCCATCATCCAACCTCATTTTCTACAGATATTTTTATAGTCTCTTTTTTATTTTCAGGGTAATGTATAGAGGGGTTACGATTACATTTACAGGTAGTGGACTGCATTACTTCTCACACATTTATTCCACTCCACATGTTTTTGTCCCCAGTTCTCTCTCCCCTCCCCTTCCCAATCATCTTGTTTCCCCCCTTCCCTTTCCTATTTGACATAAACAAATAAACATGTATACAATATGCCAGGGAAAAAATCAGATACAGTAACAATCTGACATTAACCAAAGGGCAAAATAAGAGATGAGAAATAACATAGTAGATTAAGGACAAAAATCACACAAGATTAAGAGCAACGATGACACAAGATATAGCTCTTGTTCCCATAACCTAGAGATCCTTTCATTTAGTCTCATCCTATATGACCTTATATACCTAGGTTTTTGAGTTATTGTAATCCTCTGCTAGGAGAGTCCTAGATGTGAACTAATTATTACAAATGAGGGAAACCATTGAGCTTATGTTTCTTTGGGTCTGGCTGCTTCACTTAATATGAATTTTTCCAAGTCTTTCCATTTCCTTACAAATGGGGCGATGTCATTCCTTCTGATGGCAGCATAGCATTCCATTGTGTATAAGTACCACATCTTCTTGATTCAGTCATCTACTGAGTGGCATCTGGGTTGGTTTCATAGCTTTGCTATGGTAAATAGTGCTGCAATGAGCATCATTGTGCTAGTGGCTTTAGTATGTCCTTTTTTCTGGACATTTGGGTAGATGCCAAGTAGTGGATTTGCTGGATCATAGGGGAGCTCTATGTTCAGTCTTTTGAGGAACCACCACACTGCTTTCCCTAGTGGTTGAACGAGTTTACACTCACACCAACAGTGTAGGTGTGATCCCCCCTGGTCACTTCCCCACCAGTATCTCTTATTAGATTTTTTGATAATGGCCATTCTGACTGGAGTCAGGTGGAATCTCAAAGTTGTTTTGATTTTCATTTCCCTTATTGCTAGAGATATGGAGCATTTCTTCATGTGTCTAAAGCCCATTTTAATTTTTTCTTCAGAGAATACTCTTTTAAGTCTTTAGCCCACCTTTTAATAGGATGGTTGTTTCTTTGAAGATTTGTTTGGGAGAGATTCATTTTTTTCAGCTATAGATATATTTTAGATAACTACATATATTTTTGTAGAAAAAAGAATGGAAGCCATCATGCTGGCTCACAACTTAATTTCAGCTACTTAGGAGGCTCAGGGCTTAGGATCACAGGTCAAAGCCAACCAGGGCCCTACAGTGTGTGAGATCAAACTCTGTGAACATACAATGACTGTAAGAGGAATCTCACTGCCTGGGAATGTAGCCTAATGGTAGAGTGCTCACCTAGAATGCATGAAGACCTAGGTTCTATTCACCGGTACCGCATACTCAGAAAAAAGCTAGAAGTGGCGCTGTATTTCAAGAGGCAGAGCACTCACCTTGGGCAAGCGAGTCCAATGAAAATGTCTAGGCCCTGAGTCCAAGCCGTAGGAGTGGCAAAAAGAAAAAAAAGAGCAATCTTACTTAAGTAACAAGGAATGTACCCTATATTTATACAGACTGAAAAATTCATTAAGAAATTAGAAAATATGTATAAAGTGCATAATTTCTTTGGTGTGTTGGCACTGGGTCTTCAACTGAGTGCTTCAGCTCTATCCCTGACCTTTTCTGCTCAAGGCTAGCACTCTACCAATGCAGCCCCAAATCAACTATCTTCAATTGAGATATAAGCGATGAATATTTCAAGGTGCTTCATGAAAAACATTTTTAAAAATTGAAACTTTCAACACAGTCTTATTTTAGTATGAATGTTGAGATGGGAAGAGACAGAAAAAGTGAAATGTTTCCTGATCCCCATAGAGAAGAGACTCAGCAGAACCACTGTGGTCTGCAGGCTTCTTTGTGAGTTTTGTTTGCTTGTTTGATTTTTGTCAATTGTGGGGCTTGAACTCTGGGCCTGGGCACTGTCCCTGAGCTCTTCAGCTCAAGGCTAGTGCTTTAATCTGTGAGCCACAGTGCCACTTCTGGTTTTTCTGGCAGTTAACTGGGTACTTTGGCTGGCTTTAAACTTTGATTCTCAGATCTTAGCCTCCTGAGTAGCTAAGATTATAGGTGTGAGGTACCATCACCAGGCTGCTGCTCTGTTACTATGCAGGTTCTGGATCAAGAACTTCAAGTTCTTACTTCAATTTTTTCTTCTCTTGCCTGATACTCTGCCATTTGAATGAAGCCCCAGTTCCTGGTCTTTGTTGGTTAATGAGAGATATTATGATTTTCTAATATTCAGCGCAACGATTATAAAACCCAGCATTTTACTTACTTGAATAAATTTAGAGACAGGACCTAGTGAGGTGGAAAACAAAATTTTTTTTCAAGTTGCTATCCTGTTCTAATGCATAAGTCTGGCTATTTTGCTTACACAGAAATATGTATTTTACCAATTTCTACTCTATTTTTGCTTAGCTTAAAACCACCACTGCCATTTCACAGATTTTGTTGTTGTTGTTTGCGGTGCTTGAACTCTGTGCATGGGCTGTTCCTCAGATCTTCAGTTCAATGCCAGTGCTCTACTACTTTTGATTTGGCCAGTCCTGGGCTTGAACTCAGGGACTGAGCACTGTCCTTATATTTTCTCAGGGCTAGGGCTCTACCAGTTCAGCCTCAGCACCACTTCCAGCATTTTTCTATGTATATGATATTGAGGAATTGAACCCAGGTCTTCGTGCATGCTAGGCAAGCACTCTACCACTAGGCCAAACTCCCAGCCCAAAATTATTCATCATTACTATTAGCTATCTTCTTTTTTTTATTATTGATTTTTTATGTTGCTTGGACTTTGGGCGTGGACTGTCCCTGACCTCTTCAGCTCAAGGCTAGCGCTCTTCCTCTACAGCTCCATTTTTGGTTTCTGGTAGTTAATTGGTGATGTAAGTCTCACAAACATATGTGTCCAGGCTGGCTTTGGGCCTTGAACCAAGATCCTCCAATCTCAGCCTCCATAGTAGGTAGAATTACACGCTTCAGCCAGCAGTGCCTGACTGTTTGATGTCTCTGTCTCTGTCTCTCTGTCTGTCTGTCTCTGTCTGTCTGCCTGTCTGTCTCTCTGTCTCTCTGTCTCTCTCTGTCTCTGTCTCTCTCTCTCTCTCTCTCTCTCTCTCTCTCTCTCTCTCTCTCTCTCTCTCTCTCTTTTGGTTGTAAGACTTTAATTGTGCACCTGGGCAGTGTCCCTGGGCTCTTCAGCTCAAGGTTACAACCTTAAACACCTTGAGCCACAGTGTCACTTCTGGTTTTCTGGTGCTTAAGTGGAAGTAACAGTTTCATGGACTTTAGTGTCTGGCCTGGCTTTGAACTGTGATCCTCAGAACCCAACCTTCTGAGATCATTTCCAGCTTTTTTTTTTTTGGTGTAAGTGGTACAGAGTAATTGAACACAGGGCTTTGTGCATACTAGGCAAGCAAACTACCACTAGTGTGCACTCCAGCCTTAGATAAGGGCTTTCTTTTTCTTTTTCTTTTTTTCTCTTATGGGGCTTGAACTCTGGGCCTGGATGTTTACCTTAAGCTCTTCAGCTCAAGGCAAGAGCTCTACCACTTGAGGCACATTGTCATTTTGAATTTTCTGGATTATTTTTAAATAAGATTCTCACAGATTTTTATGCCTGGGCCGTCTTTGAACCTCGATCCTCCAGGGTAGCTAGGATTTCCAGGGTGAGCCACCAGTCACGGGCATTAAATTATTATTTTTTGCATGTCCTATGGCTTCAACTCATGGCCAGAGCACTATCCTAGGGCTTGCTCAAGGATAGCACTTTACTCCAGACAGCCAACTCCCGGTCCAAATAGGCCACTCTTGAAGCTAGAATTACAGAGATCGGCCATAATACTGGCATGTTGTTATCTAAGTATATAATTTTTCTTCTATTTTTGATGGCTTTTCTTAGTGTACATATTTCCTACATATTTTATGGAAAACTTCCTTCCCACTGGGGCCATAAGTTAAGCCTAGTGGAAGCGTTCTTGCCGAGCATGAATGAAGACCCAAGTTCAATTCCTCAGCACAACATTGATAAAAAAAGATAAAAGTGGTGCTGTGGCACATGTGATAGAACTTGCGCCTTAAGAATAAACAAAAACAAAAACAAGGATCGTGCTCAGGTCCTGAGTCTAAGCCCAGTACTGGCAAAAAAATTCTGCCCAAAGTAGACATTTAAACTTATTGTACTTTTCAAAAAATTTGTTGTTCAAGGTGATATACAAAGAGATTGCTGTTACATATGTAATGAGTACATTTCTTGTAAACACTGTTACCCCCTCCCCCGTTTTCTCTTTCCCTTCCCCCCAAGTCATAAATTTCATTTACAATAAATATATATGTATTTTCATTCCTGAAAAAAATAGTTTAAAATGTGTTCAAATAAATGATGTAGGTTGATATATTTATCAAAATGGATTACTTGAACTCTAAAATAAACATTCTAAGTAATTTTTCTCATAAAATTGTAGTAATGCTATAAAACTAATATAAAAGGAATTTTAGTTATTAATTTCTTATGTTTTACCTTTAACATTATTACACTAAGCATACTGTTTATGGTATTAATACAGACAGCATGAAATATGATTATGTAAAAAAATTAAATGATTAAAAATAGTAAGGTTGGGGGCCAGTAGTTTGGCTTGGTGGCACACACCCTGGACTGGCAAAAAAGAAGTAGGGTTAGATAAAACAGATTTATTTCCAAATGTGTGGAAAATGGTATGATTTCTTGTTTGGCTAGTCCTGGGGCTTGAACTGAGGGACCAGGAACTGTCCTTGGCCACATTTGTTCAAGGGGGGCACTCTTACACCTGAGCAACAGTGCCCCATCTGCTTTTTCTGTGTATGCAGTGTCGAAGAATTGAATCAAGGTCTTCTTGTATACTAGGCGAGCACTCTACAACTAGGCAACATTAAAAGCCAAAGTAGATTTTTGATGCTATTGTGGAGTTTTAATTTTCTTAAATATTTGTACAAAGCACAATGGATATATAAACAGACTTGAACTCACAGAACAGAGTCCCACATAATATTACAGTTACTCTGGCACTTCTCCCGATTGACAAAACACATTTCCAGGCATCTGCTCTGTCCTTAAGATTTGGTAGCTGACTTGTCTTTCCATGGAGGCCTGGCCTGGATTCCTGGTGATTCCATGCATTTCATAGTTCCCTGTATATCCAGTAAGGTTGTCTTTTATGGGACCAGACCTGTCTGGTTTTTGGCCCACCCAGGACCTATGTGTCTGAGGTCTCACATTATAAGTGGAAAATAAAACACAGTATAATAAGCACTGAAGAACTGCACACCATAATATTAACAATGAGAGTTTAATAGTTAGCAAAGTAAATAAAATGAATACTTGACAAGAATCATGAGGGCAAGATAAAGAGATGTCTTTTTAGGAAGGGGACAGGGAAGCTCTAAATCCAGACTGGCCTCCAAGTTGCCTTCAGACAGTAATTCTCCTTCAGAGTCCTCAGAAGGGTCTCCTTCCTCATGAGAAACAGAATGTCCTTCCTGAGTTAAGAGGGGGATGGATTCTGGTTTGTCGAATGGAGATTGAGTCTCTTTTAGTGAGATGGATGGGTCTGGATATTCTGTGAGGATGGATTCATTTTCCTCCAATGAATCCAGTATTCAGAGTACACTTGCTGCTTCCCATGGGGACATTTTCCATGAGCCCAGCGTGTGCCCCTTCAGCTTGCACAATAAGTGGAGTGTTACTCTGACTCAGATGGACTGACTCTGGGTGGAGTGTGAAAGGAAACGGAAGGAAATCTGGCTGCTCTTTTTCTTCCTCCATAGTATCTGCAGGTTCAACTGTGTCACACATGGGGTTCAGAGCAAAAGGTATATCCATAGGACTCTAAACCTGTTTGGTAATTTCTACAGAAGGCCCATGGTTTCTGGAGTGCAGTGATGATTCTCAGTCTCCATCAGTCACCAGCTCCATTGGTGGGTTTTTCATCCGGAGTTCAGGATAAGCTCTTACACGATGACCCAAACCTAAGAATGGAAATAGGTACAGAGTGGACAGAGTGGACTCTGCAAGTTGAAGTGTCACTCAACTTCCATGAGGATCTAATGGAGGAACCTGTAGAACTGGAGTTTGGACTGAACATTGAGGAGGTGTAGGGTCTTTCTAATGAGTGCTTATTCCCGAGTCCTTTCAGAGGACAGACATTACCTGGCTGACACCACCCATAAAGGGCATTTTGCCAAGCTCTGTAGAAGTAAGGGCCAACCAATATCTAGACCACATGGGCTTCCTACTCACAGGTTCTGAGGCACCCACACCAGGACTTCTACTTTTTCTTGGTCTTACTGGTCGCATATTCCTCCAGCTGGTCAAAAAGTTTGTGTTTAGAAGAGCAGGTCCAAAGCCGACATGTGAAGCCTCATATAGAGCTTGAGTTGTGTCAGGGTGTGGCAGTTCTTGAACTCGTAGAAATCACTGGGGTAGAAGTCCATTCACATCGTATAGATGGAACACATGATGCTGTGGGCACATTCGGTACAAGGAAAGTGAGAGCCTTCTCTCTCCATCCTGAGCCTTTTACCAAAGCCCCTTTCTTGCAGGATTCTAATGCTGTGGCTGTCCGTAAGAGATGTGCACTTTTGTGCTGGGAGGGGGGTAAGAGACACTCGAGAACAGGATGACTTTTACACCCCACTTCCAGAAGCTTCTGAGAGAGGCCTCTATGCATCTGTCCAAAGTAAACGCACCTTAAATTAACTAAGTAAATGCTCTAAATAAATCAATAAGTGAATGCTCTAAATAAAGAACTAAATGCTCATTCCTCTAATCTTAGCCACTCAGCAGGCTGAGCTCTGAAGATCACAGTGGAAAGCCAGTCTAGTCAGTAAAAGTCTAAAGGCACTTGTCTTCAATTAGGCAGCAAAAAGCCAGAACTTGACCTATGACTCAAATGGTACAGTGCTAATTTTTGAACACCAAAGGGATGGCATTTAGACCTGGGTTCAGGTTCAAGTGGCAGCACTGGACCACACACCAAAATGTAAATGCTTTCAGGTTCTAACAGGCAAAGCTATCACAATCCCTCCCTGATGGCTCAAAAGTGATTCAGCCCCCAGCTTTTCCTCTGACTCCAGTATTTCACAGGCCTCCGCCATTAGTACTGACACCTCATTTCTTACTGGGAAATGGGATTTCCTAGCATGTCACCTAGGTGAGGGCTGCAGTTGGGAGCCACTTACTCATGCCTGAAATCCAACTTCTCAGTAAGCACACTGTTGAGACTCCAGTAGCTTGTGAGGGAAATGAAATGGCATGGTGTCCCAGTCATAATAAAGTAGTTTGTGCACTTGTATCATGCTTAGCTCCCCTGTGAACACCCCAGTAAACCAAACAGGCTCAGAGAGGAGCCAAGTATTCCAAGACTTGGCCAGGAGGGGTGAGCAAACATGGGTTTGGAGGGGGAACACTCACTTTTTCAAGAGAATTTCCAGCAACTACTACATTGTCCTCCACTATTTGAAATTGTGCAGGAAGTTTCCCACATAAAAGAGATCACCTTTCTGGTAGGCAGGGATCAGCTTTGTCAGCAGCATCTCCAACAGGCCTTCCTCCAGGATCCATAGGTTACAAGGCTCATTCAGAGTCTGAGCTGACTTACCATCACACTGTATTGGAAAACAGTGGATATTTCAAACGTAGGAATGGGACCACACTTCACACTGAGGAATTGGTATAGAGTAGATTGGAAATGACACACTCTAATCTCAGTATAGTCACTTGAAAGCACACAAGAAGGTTGTAGTTTGTGGGCAGGATGATGGGTTCAAATAGGTTTCCTCTCAATATACCTCATCTGAGTTGCCCTGGAGTTTCCTGGCTTTCTTCCTAGAGAAATGCCTGATATACGGGAATTTTGGCTTGGCACTGATCCAGAATCTACTTCTTCAAGTGAGACATCCATATCTCTCATGCCTGAGATCCGAGCCTCCTGACCTTTGGCAACAGCACAGCAACATCTTTCTTCCTCCTGAGCCACAGGCCAAGGGAGCTGGCTTGAGCTGGTTGACACATACAGTGGCTTGGTTACCAGGGTTCCATATTCTGTTCCATTGTGAGGGAGGTAGGGTCACCTTTCAAGGCAAAATGACCAAAGCTCCTTGCTCACAGAAGACCTCCCCAAAGACATACTGGAGGCTGAATCTCCCTTCCCACCTCACATATGGATGTAGTAAACAGCACACCTTTTTGTTCAAATCCCAAGTCATTAACTAGGCGTAAGTGCTAGCCTGGTCTCAGGCTCAAGGAGCCTTTCTAGGTAAGATCCAAACTTAACTGTCACTATTCCCCTTACCCTTCACAAGACATTTTGCTTCACAGTGCCTTCTCAGCTTGCATTTTTCCTCTTGCACATTTCTTTTGCTAGTCCTGGGACTTGACCTCAGAGCCTGACCATTGTTCTTAGGCTTTCTTTAGGCTATAGCTGTCCCACCAAGCCACAGCACCACTTCCAGCGTTTTCTATGTATATGGTACTGCAGAATCAAACCGGAGTCTTTTTGTGTGGTAGCCAAGCACTCTACAAATAGATGAAACACCCAGGCCATCTTGCACATATTTTTCACTTCAATCTACTAGGACGTTGTTAGGTTTCTGTATCCTAATCTATTTTTCTTCCTGATGAATATCTGTGCTGTCATCTGTAAAAATGCAAGTGGGAAAATCACAGAAGCATTGGTGACATAAAAAAAGTCTTACAGACATAGATAAGTGTTCATTCTTTGTAGGAGAAAGGATATTTTGATATGATGATGATGACTATTTATAAATACTTAATCGGGGTTTAGAGTTTGGCCCAGTGGTAGAGTGCTTGCCTAGCATCCATGAAGATCTAGGTTTGAGTCCTTAATATCACACAGATATAAAAATCCATATGGCAATGTGGCTCAAGTGGCAGAGGGCTAGAATTGGGAAAAGCCAAGAGCAGTGCTCAGGCCCTGAGTTCAAGCCCCAGGAATGGCAGAACAAACAAAAGAAAAGAAAAGAAAAGAGATGTGCTTTTTACAAGTTATTCACTCACAGCATTTGCCTCTGAATTCTTCGCTTCTGCATCTTGTGACTTATCCCTTTCCCTCAATGTAGACAAGAAAAACAGATTTTATTACTTGCTATCCTGTTGTCCAATCTTTGGATATTAATTCAAAATACAATATTGCCTGAGATATTGTGTGTGTGCGTGTGTGTGTGTATCTGCCAATGTGTGCATGCACACATGTGTACAGGGTTTAGGGCTTACTCATAGGGCCTGTGTGATAACCCTCAGCATCTTTTCCTCAAAGGTATTGGTCTTTCACTTGTAGCTTATTATAGCTAATTGGAGTTGAGAGATTCACTCAATTTCTTGCCCTGTGCATTGGAACCCAGTGCTGGGTTCTCATATTGTTAATTGTAGCTATAGAGAAGGCTGAGGTCTGGGGATCCTCGTTAGAATCCAGCCCCTGAAAGAAAGTCACTGATAGAAATCTTTATCTTCAGTTAAGCACGAATAAATAAGGCAAAAGTGGAACTGTGGCTCAGTTCCTCTTGTACCAGCCATGAGAAAATTAGTAATTGGCAGCACCTGGTCCCTGAGAGAAATCCTTAGCACTGGTTCATAAAAAGAAAGAAAATAATGAAAAAAATTAAAACTTGCTGAGGAATCCATAAGGATAAACGTGCCTGTGAATAATCTTGTCATTTCAGATTCCCTCAAGAGCTTATGTCTCTCTATATTTTTTTCAAGTTTTTTAAAAAATATTTACATATTTTCTATCTTTCTTAAACAGACATAGCCATCCACAAAACACAAACACAAACTCTCACACAGTATACCACCCACCCATAAGTGTCTGGCTATGTATATATGTATAGTCATATGTATTGATCTGTCTCTCTATACTAATATATAAATGCATAAACATATGTATTTAGACAAACAGGAAACATACATAGATAGGTCTCAGGCATTTCCAGATTTTGTGCAAGTCTTCTGAGTGCAACTTACCATTGTATTGTTTGTCAAGATAGAGTCCCTCTAACTTTTGGCCAGCTTCTTGTCCTTTGATACTTTTTTCTGCCAGTCCTGGGTTTTGAACGCTAGGCCTGGATGCTGTCACTGAGTTTGAGCTTCTTGCATTCAGTAGTTTATTGCAGATAAGAGTCTCATGGAGTTTCTGTCCTGGGCTGGCTTTGAATTGTGATCCTCAGATCTCAAACTCCTGAGTAGCTAGGATGACAGTCTTGAGCTACCAGTACCTGGTTCCTTTGCCTCTTTTACCCTTTTTTTGGCCCCACCACAGCCATGGTATCTACCTTCCTATGTTCTCTCCACCTGCCCCCAGACAGGGGTCTGACAGATGCTTTCCACCCACTTATTCATGTCCTCCTCTGTATTGGCTGACAGCTAAGACATGCACTCACTTGTCTGGATGCCAAACACAAAGCCATGTGATTGTTTCTCAGTCTGGAACATCCTATCAGATTTATAGCACCACAGAGGGTCAGGTTGATGCTCCTCCAGGGCTTCTTAAATTGTTCTCATATTAATCCCCAACACATTTGTCATCACTTGTCCAGCTAATTCATGGACTAAAGCAGCATTCCCTACAAACTTAGATCCCAATACCATGAGGACATTCAAGGGTGCATTAGGAGTGTGACCTGCAGGTGGATGTGAGCCTGTCTAAGTTGGAGGGGATTTCTCCACCACAGGAAATGGAATACAAATTTAGAATCTGCTTTCATGAGGTGACAATCTCTGGCAGATGTTCTTATCAAATGTGGCACTGCCTACTTCCAGCTTAAAACATGGGTTGATGACCCAGCATAACAGAGAATGTATTCACCCCGGCCCAACACATAGGCTGGGACCCTGAACTTTCAGGTAGCATTTGGCTTTGAAGGTCATGAGATCTTAGTCTACAAATGATGAGCCCCCTCCCGTGAGGCATAGCAAACGGAGCCAAAGTGCAACCCAGTTAAGCACCAGATCAAGCTTCCCTTCTTCAGTAGGGTATGGTTTGAAAACTGTGCATAGCTTCTGTTTGAAGCCAGTCCAGAAAGGAAAGTCCATGAAACTCTCATTTCCAGTTAACTGCCAAGAAAAAGCCAAAGATAGAGATGAAGCTCAAGAGAGCTAGAGAGCCATCTGAAAAGAATGGTTACACCCTGCAACATCCTCATTATCTGATCTTGAAAACATCTCTGCGTGCATCCCAGCATGCAGCCAGCATCTGGGGGTGACAGTGACCCCTGCGCCCATTGGCAATCTGCACTGTCTCTGACATCTGTAATGTGAACCTCATTCTGTTGGGTTTGTGAAGCGGTGTCAACCCTGCAGAAGGAACCAACTGTGCCCTAACTCCCACTGTCCCCTGGGGCCCCTAGCATTTCCCCATCTGCACCCCTCCTGTGGCTTCTGATCCTAGGGAGCCCTCCTGCCCTGTCCAACACTCACATGAAGTGCATATTTCTTCTCCTGGGGCAACTTCTCCACAGAGAGTACATGACATGCCCACTCTCCAGGCACGGGGAGATCCTGCCCAAGTAGCAAATCAGTGATAAGGACATAAAGTGATGAATAGAATTTTAGATCCTGATGGTAGACAGTCTGCAAAATCCAAGGGAGAATTGAATTGGAGGGGACCAGGGATCAGCATGTGGGCATGGAGCTTCCCTGCCAAGGGGGTGGGGGAAGTCACAGGCTGGGGGATGCACAGGATGATCCATGGGCCCTGTGCATCTACTGGGTCACCCCCTTCTGCATCTCAGCCTTTGGCTTTGAGCTCTGTGATCGTCAAGATGTGCACAGTCTGTACTCTGGCTGGCAGAAGAAAGGACCCTGGGAAGACAATTGTAGACCCTTTGTGAGTGTAGGAAGGGGTAGGCTGGACACCCAGTCCAAGAGGAGCTAAAACTGGAGTCGAGGGGTGTGCAAGGAGTGGGTGTGAGGGTTGTGGGCAGTCACAGTCACGGCAGAGGTAGCTCTGTCTGTGGGTTGAGTGCCTCCCTGCAGGCACAGGACTGGACATATCAGAGATCCACATGAAAAGGAAAAGCTGGAAATGGCACTATGGTTCAAATGGTAGAGCATCAACCTTGAGCAAAAGAGCTCAGGGACAGTACCCAGGACCTGAGTTCAAGCCTCATGACTGTAAAAGAAAAAGAACCAGGACTATGAGAGGGAACCTGGTACTCTCTTGGTCTAATCAGACACAAGAAGAGGTTGGGATAGGCTGTGGAAAAACACAGAGAACATCTTCCCCCAGCTCATCCTGTCCTGCATGCAGGGACAGCCATGTAACTAGGGCTACGGTGAGATCATCTTCACCCCTGTGCTGCCATCTGAATTGTAGGCCTCTGTCCTGGCATGGGGTGTCCTGATGGCTGAGCAGGTGCCCTAACCCTAGATGGAGAGCAGCCACTGACTGTGGTAGCTAAGGAGAGATCTGTTCCATACCTATCAGGCCACCCAGCATGGGAGCCATAACCACCCTTCACCCAGGTAGAGGCCAATGGTTCTCCAGGTGCTACTAACATTGCCCCACCCCTAGCTCTGGGTACACGTGACATTCCCTCCACAAGGAGCAAGACTAAGTGAAGGATCAGGAAGCTGCCTATGGGCTTCAGATGATGGCCAGGCTGGCACTACAGATGGCCTCACTCTGTCACCACCTTCCCCTGCCTCCATCATTCCTCCATCATGCCTCTCTACCTCCCACCCATTAACATTGGAAACCAATGAACTGGGCTCTCATCATTCCTCTCATCTCTTCACCCACCTTGCCATGCGTCCATCCCTCTGTCACTTCCACCCCACGCACATCCCACCACCAGCCACCCTCTAGCTTATGAGGATCCCAGAGGAAGCTCTTGGTGAAGGGCTTGTGACCACAAAACAGTTACTATCACCCGCTCCGGCCTGATCCACCACAGAATAACAGCCAAGCAGGCACACACCGCAGCAGAGGTGCTCTGCTGCCACCCTGATTTCTTCATGGCCAGGACGTGGCTCTCCTCAGCCTCCCAGCTCAGTAACCAGCACATTGTGCTTTCACAGAGCCATGGCTTCCAGTCTCCATGGACACAATGACATCAAGGTGATGCCAACTTCCCCATCTCTATATACTTCTAACTATGGGATGGGAGCTGAGGTTCCCTTCTGTGAATCAATCCGCTAAGAGGCTCATGCAGATTTCTGTCCTTTGCTCATCATGGTGACTCTTTGGTTAACAAGTCACTGCTGGGCTTCCAGTTCACCACATATAGAACCCATACTCCAACACTTTTCTTAGAAGGACTGATGACTTTTAAATATTCTCTAGTTTTAAATTTCTAGTTCCTTCTCTCTTTCATTTATATATTTCCCTTCCTCACATACTTCCCTTTTTTTACCTTCCTTCTTTCATTCCTGGCCTTGAACTCAAGACCTGGAGTTTTTTCTTAGCTTTTCTTTGCTCAAGGTAGCACTCTAGCTCTTGATCCCAGCATTCATCTTGTCTCCAGTCTTATTCCATCCATCTCACCATGGTCATCTAAAACACCCTGCTGCATGCCTGAAGTCGCAAGGAACGTTCTCAACGCCATGAGAAGCTCCCTTAAGCTCTGCCTCAGACATGCCCAGCCCCCATCCCACTTCCACATGAGCATTTGTTTAGGAGAAATTCCCTGAGTACATCATCATCTTTTCCTAACCATTCAAATTTCATCTTTGGAGTCATTTCTCCCAGACAAAGAGGAACATGATCCATGGTTTGATAGCAGCTCCAGCTTCATAGTCCCAGCCACCAACACCCCCCGTTACCCTGCCAGACACCTGAATTCAAGAACAATGTTTTCACTACCCCTGACTCTTATCAAATGTTTTAACTTATACAGTGCATTAAAATAATTTTACTAAATGCAATAAACACATGGCATCAAGCTTCAGAAGCTTTGCACCTGAACTTTTAGTGAATCACAGACACACCAGCATTTCTGTAGCCAACAGAAATCTTAGCTTTGAGATTTCAGCATCCCTGGTACCCAAGTTTAGATGTGCTAACACTGCCCTTAATGGGGCACTTCAATCACACAATCCCACAACAATCAATGTCATTTGACATTCACTGGTAGGTGGTGCTAGGAAAAAGACTGATGTGCTAAATCCATGCTGGCTTGACCTATTCCATCTTCAAACCTGAAGCAAGTGGGGCTCCTCTCTCCATGACACCTTTTGTGTACTACCCCAGGAGGACCTTTACTTTGAGGCAAAATTATGAAGACTATCTCTACCAGCAAAGATTCCAGTGAGATGTGCCTACATGGATAAAGCTAAAATCTCACTAAAGTGAGGTTGTTGGCAGTGCTGGAGCCTGAACTCAGGGCCTGGGCACTAAGCATTTGTACTCAAGACTAGCCCTTTACCACTGGAGCACAAACTCCATTCCCAGCTGTTTTTATTTTCGGTAGTAAGAATCTATCAGACTTTCCTGTTCTAGGTGACTTGGAACTTCCATACTCAGATCTCAGCCTCCTGACCAGCCTGGATAAAAAGTGTGGATCAGCCATGCGCCACACCTGAGGACTTCAGCCAGCACATTTTTTCCCAAAAATTGGAAGAGGAAGATGAGGGAGGGTTGGGCTCATCCTGCCCTGCATATGAAGGAGAGCATCAGCGCCTGAACTTCATTCCCTGTTGTAGGCTGCTGGAGGAAAAGGAAGCAAATAGGCACAGGCTGGCAGCAGATGCCACAGAACAACTTGTGACCAAGACTCCCAGAGCAGACCTCAGAATCGATGACAGAGTTGGATCTACCCAGTAACAGAGGCAGTGGTGACACCTGAAACTGCGCGTTTGAGCCTTTGCTGCTAGTAAACAGGGTCACCTATGTCTCAATGAGAAAGGTGAGATTTTGGTGGAGAAGGTGAGATTAAACATTATGTATCATGAAGAAGACAAACTATAAGGGGTCTTTTATTATTCCAAGTGAAATTTTGGATTTCCTCTTCTGTTTCTTTAAAGAATGACATTGGGATATTGATGAATATTGCACTGAATTTGTAGATAGTCCCTATCAAGATTGCCATTTTTACAATATTACTTCTTCCAAACAAGGAGCATAGGTTTTTGCATTTCCTCAGTTCTGCGTTAATTTCCTTCTCCAGGGTTTATAGTTCCATCAAAAAGGTGGTTTACATTCTAAGTTTCAGTTCCTCAGTTTCTCTTTCCCTTTTCCTCCTCACTCCAGTTAGAATGGCCAAGATCCAGAAATCTAATAACGTATGCTGGAGGGGATGTGGCCAGGAGGGATCACTACTACACTGCTGGTGGGATTACAAACTCGTTCAACCACTATGGAAAGCACTATGGCAGTATCCCAAAAAGACTAAACATAGAGCTCCCCTGTGATCCAGCAATTTCACTACTTGCCAATCGTCCAGATAGGACATATTAATTCACTAGAACAATAACATATATCACAGCACTATTTACTATAGCAAAGGTATGGAACCAACCCAGATGCCCGTCAGTTGATGAGTAGATCAAATATGGTATTTTTACACAATGGAATTCTGTGCTTCTGTCAGAAAGAATGACATAGACGAATTTGTAAGGAAATAGAAAGACTGTAAAGTTTAGAAATTAGTTTATGTCTCCTTCTCTCTCTCCTTCTCTATCTCTGTAAAATTTAGAAGTTCCTGTTTCTCTCTCTTGTCTCTCTTTCACTCTCTCTTTCTGTATCTCTCTCTCTCTCTCTCCCTCTCTCTCTCTCTCTCTCTCTCTCTCTCTCTCTCTCTCTCTCTCTCTCTCTCTCTCCAATCCTTAGGCTTGAACTCAGGGCCTCAGCTACTTTTGCTCAAGGTTAGCACTCTACCATTTGAACCACAGTGCTGCTTCTGGCTTGCTCTTTTCACGTAGTATTGAGGAATCTAACCCAGGCCTTCATCCTTGATAGGTTAGCACTCTACCACTAAGCCACAGATTCAGCTTTTAGAGGTTTCTGACAAAGGTTTTCCTACATGCTATTATTTCTTCTGTGAGTGCTCTTAATGCTTGCTGACGGTTGACTTTGTTTAGAAGACTTACCCTAATGCTCCCATATACAGAGATTCTGTATATAGCTCAATGTTTTTCATTACTCAGTATTTCTCTATTGTGTATGTTCTGAAATGTACTGAAGACTGACTTCTGATTAAAAGTCATTGCACATTTGTTCTATTCATTAGTTTTCTTTTCTTCTATGGGAATCAGGTTTGTGATGAACACAGAAGTATGCCTTCCAGGTCAAACACTTTCCACATTTGTAATATTCATAAGGTTTTTCTCTCCTATGTGCATTTTATACTTAGTCATGCGTTCATGATGGATTTTTCATATTCTTATATTCATACGATTTTTATCCTGTGTCTGTGTGGTATCATGCAAACTCAACTATGAGTTCTTCAAAAAAATTTCCCTTTCATTTTATTCATAGGATTCTATCCTGTGGGTGTTTAGTGATAAATCTTGACTTGTGCCTTCTGGGGAAAAGACTGAACATTTGCTACATTCATTAAGGGTTTTATCTTGTGTTGGTTCTGTGACACAAGCTGAGTTTCCTTCCACAGACTAAAAAGTCATTCCTATTTATTACATTGCTAAGGCTTCTCATATGTGTGAACTCTCTTTCGCTTCCTGAAGGGTGAATACTGCACGAAAGACTTTCAACTTTGGTTATATTCCTAATTTTTCTAATATGTGTGAATTCTGTTATGCCTCCTGTAATGTGACTTCCATCTGAAGGTCTTACCACATTTGATGCACTCGTACAGTTTCTCTCCTGTGTGTGTTCTCTGATGCAATTTGAGGGAAGACTTCCATTTGAAAGACATTCCACATCGGTTACATTCATAAGGTTTTTCTCCTGTTTGAATTGTCTTATGCATGTTGAGGTTTGGCTTCTGTGTGAAAGACTTTCCACATATGTTACACTCATAAGGTGTTTCTCCTGAGTATATTCTCTGATGAACATGGAGTTTTACCTTCCATTTGAAAGACTTTCCGCATTCACTACATGCATAAGTTTTCTCTCCTGTGTGTGTTCTATTATGCCCATCAAGATATGACTTCCACTTGAAGGTCTTTCCACATTTGTTGCACACATAAGGTTTCTCTCCTGTGTGTGTTCTTTGATGCAATTTGAGGGAAGATTTCTGTCGGAAAGACTTTACACATTGGTTACATTCATAAGGTTTCACTTCTGTGTGTATTCTCTGATGAACACGAAGTTTTCCCTTCCCTTGGAAAGACTTTCCACATTCATTACACTTATAAGATTTCTCTCCTGTGTGTGTTATTTGATGAACCCGAAAGTGTATCTTCTGGGTGAAAGACTTTTCACATTTGTTACATTCATAAGGTTTCTCTTCTGTGTGTCTTCTCTGGTGCAAAGTGAGGTATGATTTCAGTCTAAAAGTCTTCCCACATTTATCCCACTCATAAGATTTCTCTTCTGTGTGAGATCTCTGATGTGTGCTGAGAGCTGAATTCTGGGCAGAAATTTTATTACGTTCCTCATATTCATAAGGTTTGTCTTCTCTTGGAGATCGAGGTTGGAGCGTCAGGTCTGACTTCTCCGAAATTAATTTTCACACTTGATGTACACATCACATATCTCAGGATATTGGCTCTGAGGTATTGTAAGGCGTATTTCATTACTGAAAGATTTCTCACATTCACTACATGTATGAGGAGTCTCTCCTGTGTACATTTTCGGATGTGTAGTGATGGTCGGTGTTAAGTACAATATTTTTCATCACACAGTACATTTAGCAGTTTTCCTCCCTCCCTGAAGAATTTCTTGGGCAGGGAGAACAGAATTATGATACTGCAGATCTTTTGGACTGTCACAATCATGAATAAAATGCTCTGAATAGCCGATGGATTTTTTTAAGAACAGGAGACATACGAGATCTATATGCAGCATGCATCTCATCAGGCTTAGGAGACAGAAGCATGTTCTGACCACTTAATGAACTCCTCAGTCCTCACCCCTAAGTTGTTACCATTATTACTAATCAGCTCTGGATTATGTGTAGAGCTCAAATTTAAAGTTGTTGCTAATCTCACGTTTTCCTCCACTTCGGTACTACTTGCAACTGCTACTTCACAAAGACATTCATGTGGACTTTCCTGGCAGGTCTTGAACACATTTTCCATTACCTGGACATCTAAAATGAGTCATAGAAAAAAAGACACAAACATACATGAGATACAAATATTCCTTACTGTAAAGGTAATGACTTTACTTTCCCATCCTATGTGTTAGATATTGTAAAATATAAAAGTGGAAATTGATTTGTGAGAAATATATGCTTTTCTCCCTAACCTATTAAGAAAATGATATTTTACAATGACCAATAATGTTTTTCTGTGTTTTAGTTCTCTTTTTATATCACAGGAAATATTTATTGAAATTACCCAACTATGTATTGCTACAGTTTTAAGCTGAGTACTACCTATACTATACCTGCAGCTGTTTTTTTCAAATACTGTTTTGTTTATACATTGAGGAATAGATGACTTTCTTTTATTTTTGAGAAATAATCTAAATATTGTGCTGTTTTGCATCTTTTAAAACTTTCTTTTCTTTTCTTTTCTTTTCTTTTTTTTTTGTAGTTCATAGGCCTCGGCCCTGTCCCTGAACACTTCAGCAGAAGACTATAACCCCTATCCTTGAGCTACAGCCCCACTTCCTCTTTTCTAGGGTTAACTACAGATAAGAGTCTCAGGTCCTGAGTAGCAGATAGGATTACCTTACCCAGTTTCTATGCTGTTTGCTTATTAACCATTAAGTGAGCAACACGAATTTTTTCTAGATTCAACGGCCACAAGTTTGGTTTATATGTCTGTTTGCCTTTGATCCAAGCAAGAACGATTCTTGAAAGTAAGGACTTACACCTATATCCCTTCAGTTACAACTTCTCACTAAAGTCTCAATTTAGGTATTTGTGGGAATTTTGAAATTTGTTTCTTTCCATTTGAAGTCTTATAAAAATTCCTTTTCTAACACTCCTGTCCCTCAGAAACATGGAAGACCAGAAAATCCCCAGCTCATTGTCTAGTTAATTTTCTTATGTTGATTGAAACTTTGTTGTTTTTTTTTCCTTCCATTCCTGGGTTTGAACTTAGGACCTAACCACTGTCCTTGGGTTTTCTCAAGACTAGTACCCTACCAATGAAGTCATTACTTCTGGCTTTTTCTATGTATGTGGTAATAAGGAATCAAACCTGTGTCTTTGTGCATGCTAGGCAAGCACTCTACCACTAGGCTCAATTTCTGGTGGAAAGGTCTGGTTCTGAATACCAGTCTCTTCCTACCAGCATAAAGATATTATCCTTATCAGAGAATAATGCCCTGACTTATTCCTTGTTTGCTCAATCATTTATAGTCTTAGTTTTAAAGAAATGAAATATCTTTCTTTCTTTCTTTCTTTCTTTCTTTCTTTCTTTCTTTCTTTCTTTCTTCCTTTCCTTCCTTCCCTCTTTCTTCCCTCTTTCTTCTTTCTTTCTTTCTTTCTTTCTTTCTTTCTTTCTTTCTTTCTTTCTTTCTTTCTTGTTTTGCGGTCATGAGACTTGAATTCTAGACCTGGCTGTTCTTCCTGAGCTCTTCAGCTCAAGGCTACTGCCCTATGTCTTTAGCCTCAACCCCACTTGTCATTTTCTATTGGTTCATTGGAGAGAAGAGTCTAAGGTGCTTTTGTGATAGGTCAGTCTTTGAACCTTGATCCTCAGTTCTCAGCCTCCTAAGTAGCTAGGATTACAGGCATGAGCCACGGGCTCATGGCTTTCTCATTTTATTTTGTTTCAGTGATTTCGACAGAGAAATATAACTTTAACTCTACTGCCACATAGAATTCATCATATCACCCTATGATTCTTGGTGCCGGTGGTTTGGGCTAGCATGCACAAAGACCTGGTTCAGTTCCTTGGTACTACATACAAAGAAAAAGCCAGAAGTGGTGCTATGACTCAAGAAGTAGAGAGCTAGCCTTGAGAAAACCCAAGGACCATGCTCAGGCCCAGAGTCCAAGCATAGACTTGGGAAAAGAAAATGATTCTTGATTCATTCACAAAAAATTCCATATGTTCCACACAGGATTTAGGGTAACTAAGAATATTATTGCTCAGTACATCACAACATGAACTTACCAATGGGGCTCAGGCTCCAACATCAATATGAAGATGCATTCACTCACCTGTGATATTCTTGTCAGAGGAATTTCCTATCGAGAGTTCTGCACAGTGCTCTAGCTTGTCAATTAATACAGGTTTGGGAACACAGGGCCCTGTAAATTAGAAACAGTAGAGAATTATTGCTTATGCTGTGTCATCATTGCTTTAAGTTCGCAGACATCCTACTCACAAGTTATCTATTAAATCTTTTTTCTCATTTCTCACTGGCTCCATGGTTGACTTTTCCCCAGCTCTGGATTCATTTTGTATGGCATAAACTTAGCTGTCTTGCTCAAGGCTAGAAAAATACCAGTTTGAGTCCCAGCTCCACTTACATGCATAGGTCTTCATGCATGCTAGGCAAGCACTCAACCACAAAGTCAAACTCTTGACACTCCACTAACATTTTTGAGGGGTTACTTGGAGTTATAGAGTTTCATGGCAATTTTTATGCCATTGCTGGCTTCAAATTAGAATTCTTAGATTTCTTCCTCCTGAATATTTTAAGATTACAGGCATGAAACATTGCACCTAGTGCCAGGTTTCCATTATAAACTCACTGTTTAGTGATTTGTAGATCCTATTTCCAATAATGATATATATTCTATTCTGGATTGTTTATCCACTTACAATTCCTGTGTAAGTTTGGAATGTCGTGTCCATTAGAGGAAACATAATTTAAAACTGTTGTCAAAGTATCCTGAAGGTATCCTGAAGAATGAGTACAAAATTACCTTAGGTTTTCTTTAGAAAGTAATGATACTTCTCAGGGCCTGGAATCTTTCATTTAAATAGTATTGAAAGTTTGATAAACATTCACGTATCTGCAAAATAACAAGGCACTTGGCCTTGCAAGTGAGTTTGACTTTTGCTCACCTAAGGACACCAGGTTGCTGTAGGTCTCCAGCATTACATCTCTGTACAGGGTCCTCTGAGCATTGTCCAGATGCTGCCACTCCTCCCAGCTGAAATCCACAGCTACATCATCAAATGACACCAGCTTCTGGAATGGCATATTTTCATCAAGTAATTAGCACTGAGTTATAAACACACCATGTCTGGAATTTTATTCTTTTTTTTGTTGGAATTGTATTCCTTTACTTAAATCTTTAGACTTACATGAAATATTGACCTGAAAAGCTTAGGGATGGTGCCTAGGCCCAGAGTTCAAGTCCCAAGACCCACAAAAAAATAAAAAGGCAAGCCAGGTGTTGGTGGCTCACGCCTGTCATCCTAGCTACTCAGGAGACTGAGATCTGAGGACCATGGTTCAAAGCCAGCCTGGCACAAAATTCCATGAGACTCCTTTCCAATTACCCACCATAAAATGTTTAATGGCTTGTGGCATATCATGGTAGAGCAATTGTGGTATCGACCAAAATAAGTTGGGGGAGTAGATTTAGGTTATAAATGGAATTATTCCATTGAAAAGGAACTACATTATATGATGACATATGCTGGTTCTGTGAGAATATTGCAAAATCTTAGGGTATCAAGTAATAATACTGTGAAGTACACCCAGAATGTTAATGTTCTATGTCTGGCATAATAATCACTTGGGGAAGAAACTTTTTTTTCTTTTTTTTGGCTGGGGGATTTGTAAGGCTTGAACTCTGGGCCTGGGCACTGTTCCTGAGCTCTTCAACTCAAGGCTATCACCCTACCTATGAAGCCACAGTGCCATTTCCCATATTCTAGTGGTTAACTGTAGATGAGAGTCTCATAGACTTTCTAATGCCCAGGCTGGCTTTGAACCAAGTCTTTAGATAACAGCCTGATATCTGAGTAGCTAGGATTACAGGTAGAAGTCACTGCACCTGGCAAGAAATTTATTTCTTGCTGTTTTATACTACAAATTTACTGTATGTTTTACTTTTTCAAAAAGACTGAGGATGACCTTTGTTCTGTATATAATGGGAAGAGGTGTAGGGAGCTGTGAGCAGAAGAACTGAGGGGCAATACTCAGGGTAGGACAATAGCCTTAAACTAAAGAGCTCAGGGCCCAAGGTCCAAGCCCCATGACTTTCCCCACTACCCCACCAAAAAAAGGGAAAAAATTGGAGATTGGAGAGGATTTGCTAAAAAGAATATATAGAAATAGTAGTTCAAAATGTAGAAAGAAGTTCAATATTAACAGTCATGAGAAAAATTAAAATTACAATGAAATCATTACTTTAAATATGTTAATATAAATATAGTTTTAAACAAAAAGATCCACATACACACGCAAACACACACACACACACACGCATACAAAAAAACAACTTTCAAAATCTAACTATTACTGGGAAGGTAGTGAGAAGAAGTAGAACTTTGGAATAGTTCTGCAAGGAGTGCTAAAAAAGTACTAAATATAGAATTACATAGAAATATGGTCCAACACTTCTATTTCTAGATTTGTACCTAACGGAATAGAAAGCAGAGACTAGAACAAATATGTGAAGAATCCATTCACAACCATTAATAATAATCCAAAGGTAGAAATATGCAAAACAATGCATTGAAAAGGAAGAACATTTTACTATATTTTACAGATGAATCTTGATTACAGTAAACTAAAAATACAGCAGTCATAAAGGAAGAGCTAGGGTATGTTTTCCCTTCCAGAGCTTCCAAGGTTCAACAAACCCATAGAGCCTAAAAGCACGATGGTTCCAGAGAATGGAGTAGAGAGGAACAGGAGCTGAATGTTTAATGATTATACATCGAAGATGAAAATTGCTCTAGATGGGTAGAATGAAGAGAGAACTGTACCCTAAACAATGGTTATGTAGCCACACAGGATGGGACACACCTATACTCCCTGATCTTGGGAAACTCAAGAAGGATTTCTAGCCATCCTGGATGCATGGAAAGATCTATCATAAAAACTAATGTGGAGGGGCTGGGAGTTTGGCATATTTGTAGAGTGCTTGTATGAAGACGAAGGTTCAATTCCGCAGTACCACATACACAGAAAAAACCAGAAGTAGTGCTGTGGCTCAAGTAGAAGATCACTAGGCTTGAGGAAAGCTGAAGGACAGTGCTCAGACCGAGTTCCAGCCAAAGGGCTTGTTTAAAAAAAACCAGAAAGCTGAGTATGATGGGGTGGTGGCTCACTTCTATAATCCTAGCTACTCAGGAGGCTGAGATCTGAGGATCAAGGTTTAAAGCCATCCTGGCACAAAAAGACCTGAGACTCTTATTTCCAAATTACCTTTAGAAAATGGGAAGTGGGCTTGGCTCCAGGGTAAGGTGGTAGCCTGGAGCTGAAGAGCTCAGGGATAGTGCGCAGGCTGAGTTCAAGATCTATAACCCACCAAAAAAAACCCAAAAAAACAAAAAATAATATGGAAAAATTTGGAAATGTACACTACAAATGGAATTAATAATAAACACAAAATATGCAAAAGATACAAATTATCACAATATGGGTATCCTGCTTCTGTATCTTTCACTGACTCCTGTTCAAATAAGTCACATATTCTGAAACATTTCTCCCAGTCAATATATGCCACACATGTTAGCTTGTACTGAACTTCTTGGGAAATCAAAAGCAAATACTAAGCAAATGTGTGTTAGATTTTGTCAACAGTGGTATTTCAAATATAAATCCCTACTCATTGATTATTTAATATCAATGCCGGAATCTAACTTACACTGGCAGAATCTTCAATCTTTTGAGAATCTTCAAAAGGGTGTGTAAATATTTAGGATCGTTATGTCTTCCGGGAGGAAAGATCCCTTTAGTGGTATGTAGTAACCTTCTTTGTCTTTTCTTACTAATTTTAGTTTGAAGTCTATTTTACCTGATATGAAGATGGCAACTCCAGCCTGTTTATGGGGGCAGTTAGCTTGATAGAGTTTATTCCAACCTCTCACTTTCAAAAGATGATTGTTTTTGGGTAAGATGTGTCTCTAGAAGACAGCAGAACGATGGCTCTTGTTTTTGATCCAACTAGACAACCTATGCCGTTTAATTGGAGAGTTAAATCCATTGATATTGAGAGATAGAATTGAGAGATATTTATTAGTTCCTACCATTTTAAAAAGCTTTTAGTAGGGCCTGTGTCTTGACAGTTCTTGTGGTCCTTAGATGGTATGCTGTTTAGGTGCCATTTCTTTCCCTATAATGCATTTATTTTGGTTTTCTATGTATAGAGCATCTTTGAGAATTCTCTGTAGTGTTGGTTTTGTTTCGACATATTGTTGCAGCTTTTCCCTGGAATGGAATGTTTTTATTGTTCCCTGGCTACAGTATTCTTGGTTGGTAGTTATTTGATTTAAAGGCATGACATATATGCTTCCAGTCACTTCGTGCTTGCATGGTCTCTGCTGAGAAATCTGGGCTTATTCTGATTGGTTTGCCTTTATAAGTTACTGATCCCTTTTCCCTGGCTGCCTTTAGGATCTTTCCTTTCGTTTGTATTCATCCAGTTCAGATCACAATGTGGCGGTGCGATGTTCTTTTCTGGTCAGGTCTGTTTGGGGTTCTAAAAGCTTCTCGTATGTGGATGGGCCTGGCCTTCTGGATATTTGGGAAATTCTCTGAGATTATTCCCTGAAGTATATTTCCAATACCATTGACCTCTTTCTCCACACCCTCCTCAATAACAACTAGCCTTAAATTAGGCTTCCTAATTGCATCTTGGACCTCCTTAAGCGCTCTCTCATATTTCCTAGATTTGGATTGACTCATTTTCTGTTCTTTCTCTATAATACCTAAATTATCTTCAGCCCCGGAAATTCTCTCCTCTGCATTGTCTAACCTGCTATCAAAGCTATCTACTTTATTTTTCATCTCCCTTGCTTCTAATTGCTCATTTTTGATGCCTTGCATCTCCTGATTTAGATCATATATGGATTTCTTTATCTGCTTGATTTCCTTTTGAGTGGTTAGCTCAGTAGCTTTATTTTCTTTGGACAATTCCTGGAGTTTGGTCACGTTTTTATTTGTGGATTCTATGAATTCATCCATCTTTCTTTGAAAAACCATTATTATGGCCTCCTTTATAGCTTCTTCTTTTTCACTTATCACCTTGTTTTTGCTTTCCTCTTGTTCAGGTATGGCTTCCTCCATTATCTCTTTCTTTATATTTTCACATTTTCCATTAATGATGTTTATCAGTTGCATTTGTGTAGCACTTGGAAGACTCTCCTCTAGGTTTGCCAGTGACTGTTACATTGTCTTTTTACATTGGGTGGGGGATGTTGTTTCTTGATTTGACATTTTCTTTGAGTTTCTTGTTCTGCCCATTTGAAAATGGGAGCAAGATTACTACTAAATACGATTATAGTTTTTCAGATATAACCAACCTAGACCTCTGTAGCTGGCAGACAGTAGATGTTCACAAGTTCGATTCGTATTATCACTCTTTCTTTTTGTGCACTGACAGACCAGTCTAATGCAACCACTGATAAGCGATTTATACCCAAAACAATAAGCCTCTCAATCCAATCTCTATTGTCTTATGTCCCTCTGAGCCTAGAGAATAATTAACTACTTACATATACAATATTGCTCAACAGCCATCAAGAGTAGATCCGTGCAGTATAAGGGTTGAAACCTGCAGAGGTCCAGAGATAGAAAAGAAGAATGAGAGAGGTCAGGGGAGGTACAAGAGGATTAACGTAGGAGTGTAAGAATATTGTAGTAATGAAGAAAAGGTATAGCATAAGGATAACTGACCTAAGTTGGTAAGTAGTAGCATATTTGAGTACAAAGTTTGGAAAGTATTAGAATAAAACCTATGTGTTGCTGCACGACTAGCTCTTAGCCCAACCAGTGGCCTCACAGTGGACCATGGGATGGATCTGTTTTTCTTGTCTACGTTGAGGGAAAGGGCTATTTCACAAGATGCAGAAGCGAAGATTTCAGAAGCTAATGCTGTGAGTGAATTAGCTCGTAAAAAGCATTTTTATTTTCTTTTATCTTTCTGCCAGTCTTGGGGCTTGAATTCAGGGCCTGAGCACTGTCCTCGGGTTTTCTCAAGTCTAGCCCTCTGCCACTTGAGCCACAGTGCCACATCTAGATTTTCTATCTATGTGATACTGAGCAATCAAACCCAGATCTTCATGGATGCTAGGCAAGCACTCTACCACTATGCCAAACTCTCAGCCCTGACATAGTAATTATAAAGTCATTATCATCATTTCAAAATATCCTTTCTCCTACAAAGAATGAACACTTATCTATGTATGTAATGCTTTTTTTTAAATTTCACTAATTCTTCTGTGTTTTTCCCTCTTGCATTTTATACACATGACAGCAAAGCTAATCATCAGGAAAAAAATTAATTAGGATACAAAAATATGTGCAAGATGCCCTGTGTGTTTGACCTAGTGGTAGAGTCCTTGGCTACCATGCAAAAAGAATCAGGTTTGATTCCTCATTACCACGTACATAGAAAACGCTGCAAGTGGTGCTGTGGCTTGGTGGGACGGCTAAAGCCTAAAGAAAGCCCAAGAACAATGTTCACACTCTGAGGTCAAGTCCCAAGACTAGCAAAAACAAAAAAAATTCGACAAGGGGCAAAATGCAGGCAGAGAAGGCACTGTGAAACAAATGTTTTGTAAAGGATGAGGGCAATATTGACCCGTAAGTTTGGATCTTACGTAAGAAAGGCTCCTTGAGCCTGAGACCAGACTGGCAGTTGGGCGTAGTGGAAGACATTAGGATTGGACAAATAAGGTGTACTGCTTACTACATCCACATGTATATTGTGAGATTGGAGGAGAGATTCAGCCTCCAGTATGTCTTTGGTGAGGTCTTCAAGTCCAGTATAACAGGCCTTTCTCTAAGAAGAAGGCCAGGAAAATCCAGGGCAACCAGATGAGGTATATTTCTACGAAGAAATGTATTTGACCCCATCATCCTCCCCACACACTACAACTTTCTTTTTTTTAAATTCTTTTTATTGTAATTAGTAAAAGGGTTACATGATATTTGCCAGATAGAAGGTGCATTAATTCACATTCATTGATACCCTTTCACATGTCATGGTACCCATTTCCCTCCAACCTCACACCCCCCACCCATCTTGGTTTTCCCCCCTTCCCTTTCAAATTTCAAATATACAAATACAAATAAATTCAATATATCAGATAACAAAGTGAGATACCATACCAATATCGCATAACCGAGGGACAGCAAAGGAGGTGAGAGACAACATAGTACATTAAGGACAACAATCATTCATTATATGGCTTTTGTGTCAATATCCTGGAGGTCCTTTCAATTAGCTTCACATTATATGGCCTTATATATGGCCTTTTGCTCTATTGACAATCTCTGCTAGTAGAGCCCAAGGTTTCTACTGTTTATGAAGAATGAGGGAAACCGCTGAGCCTAAGTTCCTTTGAGTCTGGCTTACTTCACTTAATATGATTTGTTCTAAGTCTTTCCATTTCCTAAAAAATGGGGCGATGTCATTCTTTCTGACAGCAGCATAGAATTCCATTGTGTACAAATACCACAACTTGTAGATCCACTCATCAACTGAGGGACATCTGGGTTGGTTCCATATCTTTGCTATGGTGAATAGTGCTGCAATGAACATTGTTGTGCTAGTGGGATTAGTATGCCCTTGCTTCTGGATTGTTGGGTAAATGCCAAGTAGTGGAATTGCTGGGTTATAGGGGAGTTCTATATTTAGCCTTTTGAGGCACTGCCACACTGCTTTCCACAGTGGTTGAACGAGTTTGCACTCCCACCAACAGTGTAGTAATGATCCCTCCTGGCCACATCCCCTCCAGCATCTGTTGTCATTCGTTTTCCTGATCCTGGCCATTCTAACTGGAGTGAGGTTGAATCTTAGAGCTGTTTTGATTGGCATTTCTTTTATGACCAGAGATGTGGAGCATTTCTTCATGTGTCTATAGGCCATTTTTGTTTCTTCTTCAGAGAAGACTCTCTTTAATTCTTTGGCCCATTTTTAATGGGATGGGTGTTACTTTGGAGGTTAGTTTTGGAGTGATTCAATTTTTTGAGTTGTTGATATATTTTAGATATGAGGCCTTGGTCCGTTGTTTGGGTGGTGAAGATCTTCTCCCACTCTGTAGGCTTCCTGGTTAGGTTACTAGCTATATCCGTTGCCATACAAAAGCTCTGCAGTTTAATGCAATCCCACTTATCCAGTCTTTCTCTGATTTGTTGTGACACTTGGTCCTTATTAAGAAAGATTCGACCTGTGCCTAGGAGGCCTAGTGTATCTCCTATTCTTTCCTGTAAACTTTTCAGTGTGTCAGCTTTTACCTCCTGGTCATTGATCCATTTGGAGTTAATTCTAGTGCAAGGTGACAAAGAAGGACCCACCTTTATTTTTCTGCAGGTGCTTAACCAGTTCTGCCAGCACAAATTGTTGAAGAGGCTATCTTTCTTCCATACTATTTTTTTGGCTCCCTTGTCAAAGATTAGGTGGCCATAGGTCTGTGGTTTAATATCTGGGTCCACAGTTCTATTCCATTGGACTTCAGGCCTGTTCTTGTGCCAGTACCAAGCTGTTTTGAGAATTATAGCTCTGTAATAGAGCCTTAAGTTTGGAATTGAAATTCCTCCAGCGCTGTTCTTTCTGCTAAGAAGTGTTTTTGCTATACGGGGTCTTTTATTATTCCATATGAAATTTTGAATTGCCTCTTCTATTTCTTTAAAGAATGACATTTTGATGTTGATGGGTATTACATTGAATTTGTATATAACCCTTGGCAAGATTGTCATTTTCACAATGTTGATTCTTCCAATCCAGGAGCATGGGAGGTTTTTCCATTTTCTTAGTTCTGCTTTAATTTCCTCTTTTAGGGTTTTAAAGTTTTCATCTAAACGGTCCTTTACATTCTTAGTTAAGCTAATTGCTAGGTACTTTATTTTCTTTGAGGCTATTGTGAAAGGATTTTCTTTCCTCATTATTGCCTCGTTCCTCTCAGTGTTGGCGTAAAGTAAGGCAGTTGATTTGTGAGGGTTGATTTTATGGCCTGCTACCCTTCCAAAGCTTTGAATCAGCTCAAGGAGCTTGGGAGTACAGTCTATAGGATTCTTTAAATACAGAATCATGTCATCTGCAAAGAGGGATAGTTTTATGTCCTCTTTCCCTACTTGGATTCCCTTTTATGCTTGCTTCTTGCCTTATTGCACTGCCTAGGAATTCTTGTACTATGTTAAAAAGGAGTGGAGAGAGTGGCCATCCTTGTCTCGTTCCTGATTTTAGAGGGAATGGCTTTAGACTTTCACCATTAAGTATAATACTAGCAGTGGGTTTCTCATACACAGCCTTTATTACATTGAGAAATGTTCCATGGATTCCTAGTTTCTCCACATCTTTTAACATAAAGGGGTTTTGGATCTTGTCAAATGCCTTTTCCGCATCTATTGAGAAAATCATGTGATTTTTGTCATTGCTCCTGTTCATGTGACGAATTATATTAATTGATTTGTGTATGTTGAACCAGCTTTGCCTCCCTGTGATGAATCCAGTTTGATCATAGTGTATAATTTTTTTGATGAGTTGTTGTAGACGGTTGGCCAGTATTTTGTTGAGAAGTTTTGCATCGATGTTCATCAAAGAAATGGGTCTATAGTTCTCTTTCTTTGATGAATCTCTGTCTGGTTTGGGGATGAGGGATATACTGGCTTCACAGAATGAGTTTGGTAAAGAACCTTCATTTTCAATTTCGTTGAAGAGCTTGACGAGTATTGGTGTGAGCTCTGCTTTGAAGACCTTATACAATTCAGCTGTGAATCCATCTGGCCCTGGACTCTTTTCAGGTGGAAGTTGTCTAATTTCCATTTCTATTTCAGAGTGTGAAATAATCCTGTTGAGTTGGGTTAGCTCTTCTGGGTTCACTGTGGGTATGTTAATATTGTCTAGGAATTCATCCATTTGTTCTAGATTCTCAAATTTGTTGGCGTAAAGTTTTGAGAAGTATTCGTCATGATATTGTGGATCTTGGTAATTTCTGTCGTGATATTTCCATTTTCATCTGCGATTTTATTTATTTCGATATGCTCCCTTCTTTTTTTGGTAAGATTTGCTAAGGGGTTGTCAATTTTGTTAATTCTTTCAAAGAACCAACTCCTTGTGTGTTTGATTCTTTCTATAGATTTTTTTTATTCCAAATAATTTAATTCTGCTTTGATTTTAATAATTTGCTTTCTCCTAATGGGTTTAGGGTTGGTTTGTTTCTCTTTTTCCAGGAGGTTAAGGTGAGACATTAACTAGTTGGTTTGCCATTTTTCCAACTTGCTGTTGTAGGCACTCATCGCTATAAATTTTCCTCTGAGTACTGCCTTTGTTGTGTCCCTAAGGAGGTGATATTTGTGTGCTCCTTATTGTTAAATTTCATAAACATTCACACACCTCCATTCTATGAGTTCACACACCTCCAATTTTACTTCACACACCTCCATTCTATGACTTCACACACCTTCATTCTTACTTCAGAAACATCCATTCTCTGACTTCACACACCTCCATTCTATGACTTCACAAACCTCCATTCTGTGACTTCACACACCTCAATTCAGAGTTCACACACCTCCATTCTGTGACTTCACACACCTCCATTCTGCCTTCACACACCTCCATTCTATGACTTCACACACATCCATTCTATGACTTCACACACCTCCATTCTGTGGCTTCACACATCTCCATTCTGAGTTCACACACCTCCATTCTGTGACTTCACACACCTCCATTCTGTGACTTCACACACCTCCATTCTGTGGCTTCACACACCTCGATCCTATGACTTCACACACCTCCATTCTATGAATTCACACACCTCCATTCTGTGATTTCACACACCTCCATTCTGTGACTTCACACACCTCCATTCTGTGACTTCACACACCTCCATTCTGAGTTCACACACCTCCATTCTATGACTTCACAAACCCAAATTCTGAGTTCACAAACCTCCATGCTATGACTTCACACACTTCCATACTATGACTTCACACACCTCCATTCTATGACTTCACACACCTCCATTCTGTGACTTCACACACCTCCTTTCTGAGTTCACACACCTCCATTCTATGACTTCACAAACCCCCATACTGAGTTCACAGACCTCCATTCTATGATTTCACAAACTTCCATTCTATGACTTCACACACCTCCATTCTATGACTTCACACACCTCATTTCTGAGTTGACACACCTCCAGTCTATGATTTCACACACCTCCAATCTGACTTCACACACCTCCATTCTATGACTTCACACACCTCCATTCCTTGACATCAAAAACCACCATTCTATGACTTCACACAGCTCCATTGTGACTTCACACACCTCCATTCTATGAGTTCACACACCTCCATTTTATGACTTCACACACCTCCATTCTATGACTTCACACACCTCCATTCTGTGCCTTCACACACCTCCATTCCATGACTTCATACACCTCCATTCTATGAGTTCACACACCTCCATTTTGACTTCACACACCTCCATTCTATGACTTCACACACCTTAATTCTTACTTTAGAAACATCCATTCTATGACTTCACACACCCCCATTGTATGACTTCACAAACCTCCATTCTGTGACTTCACACACCTCCATTCTGGGTTCACACACCTCAATTCTGTGACTTCACACATGTCCATTCTCACTTCACACACCTCCATTCTATGACTTCACACACTTCCATTCTATGACTTCACAAACCTCCATTCGGTGACTTCACACACCTCGATTTTGACTTCACACACCTCCATTCTGTGACTTCACCCACCTCCCTTCTATGACTTCACACACCTCCATTGTGACTTCACACACCTCTATTTTATGAGTTCACTAACCTCCATTCTGACTTCACACACCTCCATTCTATCTCTTCACACACCTCCGTTCTGACTTCACACAGCTCCATTCTGTGACTTCACAAAACTCCATTCTGTGATTTCACACACCTCCATACTATGACTTCACACACCTCCATCTATGACTTCACACACCTCCATTCTGAGTTCACACACCTCCATTCTGTGACTTCACACACCTCCATTCTGACTTCACACACCTTCATTTTATGACTTCACACACCTCCATTCTGTGACTTCTCACACCTCCATTATATGACTTCACACACTTCCATTGTGACGTCACACAACTCCATTCTATGAGTTCACACATCTCCATTCTATGATTTCACACACCTCCATTCTGACTTCACACATCTCCATTCTATGACATCACAGACCTCGAATCTGTGATTTCACTCACCTCCACTCTATGACTCCACACTCCTCCATTCTATGACTTCCCACACCTCCTTTCTATGACTTCACCCACCTCAGTCTATGACTTCACACACCTCCATTCTGACTTCACACACCTCCATTCTGTGACTTCACACACCTCCATTCTATGACTTCACACACCTCAATTCTATGACTTCACACACCTCCATTCTATGACTTCACACACCTCCATTCTGTGACTTCAAACACCTCCATTCTATGACTTCAAACACCTTCATTCTTACTTCACAAACATCCATTCTGTGACTTCACACACCTCCTTTCTGTGACTTCACACACCTTCATTCTGACTTCACACACCTCCATTCTCTGACTTCACACACCTCAATTCTGTGACTTGACACACCTCCATTCTGACTTCACACACCTCCATTCTATGATTTCACACACCTCCATTCTATGACTTCACACACCTCCATTCTGTGACTTCACACACTTCCATTCTAACTTCACACCCCCCCATTCTGAGTTCACACACCTCCATTCTGACTTCACACACCTCCATTCTATGAATTCACACACCTCCATTCTGTGACTTCACACACCTCCATTCTGAGTTCACACACCACCATTCTATGACTTCACAAACCCCCATTCTGAGTTCACAAACTTCCATTCTATGACTTCACACACTTCCATTCTATGACTTCACACACCTCCATTCTATGACTTCACACACCTCCATTCTGTGACTTCACACACCTCCATTCTGAGTTCACACACCTCCATTCTATGACTTCACAAACCCCCATACTGAGTTCACAGACCTCCATTCTATGATTTCACACACTTCCATTCTATGACTTCACATACCTCCATTCTATGACTTCACACACCTCATTTCTGTGTTGACACACCTCCACTCTGTGATTTCACACACCTCCAATCTGACTTCACACACCTCCATTCTATGACTTCACACACCTCCATTCGTTGACATCAAAAACCACCATTCTATGACTTCACACAGCTCCATTGTGACTTCACACACCTCCATTCTATGAGTTCACACACCTCCATTTTATGACTTCACACACCTCCATTCTATGACTTCACACACCTCCATTCTGTGCCTTCACACACCTCCATTCCATGACTTCATACACCACCATTCTATGAGTTCACACACCTCCATTTTGACTTCACACACCTCCATTCTATGACTTCACACACCTTAATTCTTACTTTAGAAACATCCATTCTATGACATCACACACCCCCATTGTATGACTTCACAAACCTCCATTCTGTGACTTCACACACCTAGATTCTGGGTTCACAGACCTCAATTCTGTGACTTCACACATGTCCATTCTCACTTCACACACCTCCATTCTATGACTTCACACACCTCAATTCTATGACTTCACACACCTCCATTCTATGACTTCACACACCTCCATTCTGTGCCTTCAAACACCTCCATTCTATGACTTCAAACACCTTCATTCTTACTTCACAAACATCCATTCTGTGACTTCAAACACCTACTTTCTGTGACTTCACACACCTTCATTCTGACTTCACACACCTCCATTCTCTGACTTCACACACCTTAATTCTTTGACTTGACACACCTCCATTCTGCCTTCACACACCTCCATTCTATGATTTCACACACCTCCATTCTATGACTTCACACACCTCCCTTCTGTGACTTCACACACTTCCATTCTATCTTTACACCCCCCCATTCTGACTTCACACACCTCCATTCTGACTTCACACAGCTTCATTCTATGAATTCACACACCTACATTCTGTGACTTCACACACCAGCTTTTTGACTTCACACACCTCCATTCTGTGACTTCACACACCTCCATTCTGTGACTTCACACACCTCCATTCTGAGTTCACACACCTCCATTCTATGACTTCACAAACCCCCATTCTGAGTTCACAAACCTCCATTCTATGACTTCACACACTTCCATTCTATGACTTCACACACCTCCATTCTATGACTTCACACACCTCCATTCTGTGACTTCACACACCTCCATTCTGAGTTCACACACCTCCATTCTATGACTTCACAAACCCCCATACTGAGTTCACAGACCTCCATTCTATGATTTCACAAACTTCCATTCTATGACTTCACACACCTCCATTCTATGACTTCACACACCTCATTTCTGAGTTGACACACCTCCACTCTATGATTTCACACACCTCCAATCTGACTTCACACACCGCCATTCTATGACTTCACACACCTCCATTCGTTGACATCAAAAACCACCATTCTATGACTTCACACAGCTCCATTGTGACTTCACACACCTCCATTCTATGAGTTCACACACCTCCATTTTATGACTTCACACACCTCCATTCTATGACTTCACACACCTCCATTCTGTGCCTTCACACACCTCCATTCCATGACTTCATACACCACCATTCTATGAGTTCACACACCACCATTCTATGAGTTCACACACCTCCATTTTGACTTCACACACCTCCATTCTATGACTTCACACACCTTAATTCTTACTTTAGAAACATCCATTCTATGACTTCACACACCTCCATTGTATGACTTCACAAACCTCCATTCTGTGACTTCACACACCTCCATTCTGGGTTCACACACCTCAATTCTGTGACTTCACACATGTCCATTCTCACTTCACCCACCTCCCTTCTATGACTTCACACACCTCCATTGTGACTTCACACACCTCTAATTTATGAGTTCACAAACCTCCATTCTGACTTCACACACCTCCATTCTATCTCTTCACACACCTCCGTTCTGACTTCACACAGCTCCATTCTGTGACTTCACAAAACTCCATTCTGTGATTTCACACACCTCCATACTATGACTTCACACACCTCCATCTATGACTTCACACACCTCCATTCTTAGTTCACACACCTCCATTCTGTGACTTCACACACCTCCATTCTGACTTCACACACCTTCATTTTATGACTTCACACACCTCCATTCTGGGACTTCTCACACCTCCATTCTATGACTTCACACACTTCCATTGTGACGTCACACAACTCCATTCTATGAGTTCACACATCTCCATTCTATGATTTCACACACCTCCATTCTGACTTCACACATCTCCATTCTATGACATCACAGACCTCGAATCTGTGATTTCACTCACCTCCACTCTATGACTTCACACTCCTCCATTCTATGATTTCCCACACCTCCTTTCTATGACTTGACCCACCTCAGTCTGTGACTTCACACACCTCCATTCAGACTTCACACACCTCCATTCTGTGACTTCACACACCTCCATTCTATGACTTCACACACCTCAATTCTATGACTTCACACACCTCCATTCTATGACTTCACACACCTCCATTCTGTGACTTCAAACACCTCCATTCTATGACTTCAAACACCTTCATTCTTACTTCACAAACTTCCATTCTGTGACTTGACACACCTCCTTTCTGTGACTTCACACACCTTCATTCTGACTTCACACACCTCCATTCTCTGACTTCACACACCTCAATTCTGTGACTTCTCACACCTCCATTCTATGACTTCACAAACCTCCATTCTGTGACTTCACACACCTCCACTCTGAGTTCACACACCTCCTTTCTATGACTTCACACACTTCCATTCTATGACTTCACACACCTCTATTCTGTGACTTCACACACCTCAATTCTGTGACTTCACACACCTCCATTCTGACTTCACACACCTCCATTCTATGACTTCACACACCTCGATTCTGTGATTTCACACACCTCCATTTTGTGACTTCACACACCTCCTTTCTATGACTTCACCCACCTCAGTCTATGAGTTCACACACCTCAATTCTGACTTCACACACCTCCATTCTGTGACTCCACACACCTCCATTCTATGATTTCACACACCTCAATTCTATGACTTTACACACCTCCATTCTATGACTTCACACACCTCCATTCTGTGACTTCACACACCTCCATTCGTTGACATCAAAACCACCATTCTATGACTTCACACAAGTCCATTTTGACTTCACACACCTCCATTCTATGAGTTCACACACCGCCATTTTATGACTTCACACACCTCCATTCTATGACTTCACACACCTCAATTCTACAACTTCACACACCTCCATTCTAGGACTTCACACACCTCCATTCTATGACTTCACACACCTCCATTCGTTGACTTCAAAAACCACCATTCTATGACTTCACACAACTCCATTTTGACTTCACACACCTCCATTCTATGAGTTCACACACCTCCGTTTTATGACTTCACACACCTCCATTCTATGACTTCACACACCTCCATTCTATGACTTCACACACCTCCATTCTGTGACTTCACACACCTCCACTCTATGACTTCAAACACCTTCCTTCTTACTTCACAAACATCCATTCTGTGACTTCACACACCTCCATTCTGTGACTTCTCACACCTTAGTTCTGACTTCACACACATCCATTCTGTGACTTCACACACCTCAATTCTGTGACTATACACACCTCCATTCTGACTTCACACACCTCCATTCTATGACTTCACACACCTCCATTCTATGACTTCACACACCTCCATTTTGTGACTTCACACACCTAAATTCTATGACTTCACACACATCCATTGTGACTTCACACACCTCCATTCTATGAGTTCACACACCTCCATTCTGACTTCACACACCTCCATTCTATGACTTCACACACCTCCGTTATGACTTCACACAGCTCCATTCTGTGACTTCAGAAAACTCCATTCTGTGATTTCACACACCTCCATACTCTGACCTGACACACCTCCATCTATGACTTCACACACCTCCATTCTGAGTTCACACACCTCCATTCTGTGACTTCACACACCTCCTTTCTGTGACTTCACACACCTTCATTCTGTCTTCACACACCTCCATTCTCTGAATTCACACACCTCAATTCTGTTACTTGACACACCTCCATTCTGAATTCACACACCTCCATTCTATGATTTCACACACCTCCATTCTATGACTTCACACACCTCCATTCTGTGACTTCACACACCACCTTTTTGACTTCACACACATCCATTCTGTGACTTCACACACCTCCATTTTGTGACTTCACACACCTCGGTTTTGACTTCACACACTTCCGATCTGTGACTTCACACACCTCCATTCTGTGACTTCACACACCTCTATTGTTTCACTTCACACACCTCCATTCTTTGACTTCACACACCGCCATTCCATGACTTCACAAACCCCCATACTGAGTTCACAGACCTCCATTCTATGATTTCACAAACTTCCATTCTATGACTTCACACACCTACATTCTATGACTTCACACACCTCATTTCTGAGTTGACACACCTCCACTCTGTGATTTCACACACCTCCAATCTGACTTCACACACCTCCATTCTATGACTTCACACCTCCATTCGTTGACATCAAAAACCACCATTCTATGACTTCACACAGCTCCACTGTGACTTCACACACCTCCATTCTATGAGTTCACACACCTCCATTTTATGACTTCACACACCTCCATTCTATGACTTCACACACCTTCATTCTGTGCCTTCACACACCTCCATTCCATGACTTCATACACCATCATTCTATGAGTTCACACACCACCATTCCATGAGTTCACACACCTCCATTTTGACTTCACACACCTCCATTCTAAGACTTCACACACCTTAATTCTTACTTTAGAAACATCCATTCTATGACTTCACACACCCCCATTGTATGACTTCACAAACCTCCATTCTGTGACTTCACACACCTCCATTCTGGGTTCACACACCTCAATTCTGTGACTTCACACATGTCCATTCTCACTTCACACACCTCCATTCTATGACTTCACACACTTCCATTCTATGACTTCACACACCTCCATTCTGTGACTTAACACACCTCGATTTTGAGTTCACACACCTCCATTCTATGACTTCACACACCTCCATTGTGACTTCACACACCTCCATTCTATGAGTTCACACACCTCCATTCTGACTTCACACACCTCCATTCTATGACTTCACACACCTCCGTTATGACTTCACACAGCTCCATTCTGTGACTTCACAAAACTCCATTCTGTGATTTCACACACCTCCATACTATGACTTCACACACCTCCATCTATGATTTCACACACCTCCATTCTGTGACTTCACACACCTCCATTCTGACTTCACACACCTTCATTTTATGACTTCAAAAACATCCATTCTGTGACTTCACACACATCCTTTCTGTGACTTCACACACCTTCATTCTGACTTCACACACCTCCATTCTATGATTTCACACACCTCCATTCTATGACTTCACACACCTCAATTCTGTGACTTCACACACCACATTTTTGACTTCACACACATCCATTCTGTGACTTCACACACCTCCATTCTGTGACTTCACACAACTCCGTTTTGACTTCACACACTTCCAATCTGTGACTTCACACACCTCCATTCTGTGACTTCACACACCTCTATTGTTTCACTTCACACACCTCCATTCTTTGACTTCACACACCGCCATTCCATGACTTCACAAACCTCGATTCTATGAGTTCACACACCTCCATTCTATGACTTCACACACCTCCAATTTGACTTCACACACCTCCATTCTATGACTTCACACACCTTCATTCTTACTTCAGAAACATCCATTCTCTGACTTCACACACCTCCATTCTATGACTTCACAAACCTCCATTCTGTGACTTCACACACCTCCATTCTGAGTTCACACACCTCCTTTCTATGACTTCACACACTTCCATTCTATGACTTCACACACCTCCATTCTGTGGCTTAACACACCTACACCTACATTCTGAGTTCACACACCTGCATTCTGTGACTTCACACACCTCCATTCTCTGACTTCACACACCTCGATCCTATGACTTCACACACCTCCATTCTATGAATTAACACACCTCCATTCTGTGATTTCACAAACCTCCATTCTATGACTTCACACACCTCCATTCTGTGACTTCACAAACCTCCATACTGAGTTCACACACCTCCATTCTATGACTTCACAAACCTCCATTCAGAGTTCACAGACCTCCATTCTATGACTTCACTCACCTCCATTCTGACTTCACACACCTCCTTTCTGACTTCACACACCTCAGTTCTGTGACTTCACACACCTCTATTCTATGATTTCACACACTTCCATTCTATGACTTCACACACCTCCATTCTATGACTTCACACACCTCATTTCTGAGTTGACACACCTCCATTCTGTGATTTCACACACCTCCAATCTGACTTCACACACCTCCATTCTATGATTTCACACACCTCCATTCGTTGACATCAAAAACCACCATTCTATGACTCTACACAACTCCATTTTGACTTTACACACCTCCATTCTATGACTTCACACACCTCCATTTTATGACTTCACACACCTCCATTCTATGACTTCACACACCTCAATTCTATGACTTCACACACCTCCATTCTATGACTTCACACACCTCCATTCTGTGACTTCACACACCTCAACTCTATGACTTCAAACACCTTCATTCTTACTTCACAAACTTCCATTCTGTGACTTCACACACCTCCATTCTGTGACTTCACAGACCTTCATTCTGACTTCACACACCTCCATTCTATGAGTTCACACACCTCCATTTTATGACTTCACACACCTCCATTCTATGACTTCACACACCTCAATTCTATGACTTCACACACCTCAATTCTGTGACTTCACACACCTCCATTCTGACTTCACACACCTCCATTCTATGATTTCACACACCTCCAATCTATGCCTTCACACACCTCTATTCTGTGACTTCACACACCACCTTTTTGACTACACACACTTCCATTCTGTGATTTCACACACCTCCATTCTGTGACTTCACACACCTCCATTCTGAGTTCACACACCTCCTTTCTATGACTTCACACACTTCCATTCTATGAGTTCACACACCTCCATTCTGTGACTTCACACACCTCGATCGTATGACTTCACAAACCTCCATTCTATGAATTAACACACCTCCATTCTGTGATTTCACAAACCTCCATTCTATGACTTCACACACCTCCATTCTGTGACTTCACAAACCTCCATACTTAGTTCACACACCTCCATTCTATGACTTCACAAACCTCCATTCTGAGTTCACAGACCTCCATTCTATGACTTCAAACACCTCCATTCTATGACTTCACTCACCTCCATTCTGACTTCACACACCTCCATTCTGACTTCACACACCTCAGTTCTGTGACTTCACACACCTCTATTCTATGATTTCACACACTTCCATTCTATGACTTCACACACCTCCATTCTATGACTCCACACACCTCATTTCTGAGTTGACACACCTCCATTCTGTGATTTCACACACCTCCAATCTGACTTCACACACCTCCATTCTATGACTTCACACACCTCCATTCGTTGACATCAAAAACCACCATTCTATGACTCTACACAACTCCATTTTGACTTTACACACCTCCATTCTATGACTTCACACACCTCCATTTTATGACTTCACACACCTCCATTCTATGACTTCACACACCTCAATTCTATGACTTCACACACCTCCATTCTATGACTTCACACACCTCCATTCTGTGACTTCACACACCTCAACTCTATGACTTCAAACACCTTCATTCTTACTTCACAAACTTCCATTCTGTGACTTCACACACCTCCATTCTGTGACTTCACACACCTTCATTCTGACTTCACACACCTCCATTCTATGAGTTCACACACCTCCATTTTATGACTTCACACACCTCCATTCTATGACTTCACACACCTCAATTCTATGACTTCACACACCTCAATTCTGTGACTTCACACACCTCCATTCTATGACTTCACACACCTCCATTCGTTGACATCAAAAACCACCATTCTATGACTCTACACAACTCCATTTTGACTTTACACACCTCCATTCTATGACTTCACACACCTCCATTTTATGACTTCACACACCTCCATTCTATGACTTCACACACCTCAATTCTATGACTTCACACACCTCCATTCTATGACTTCACACACCTCCATTCTGTGACTTCACACACCTCAACTCTATGACTTCAAACACCTTCATTCTTACTTCACAAACTTCCATTCTGTGACTTCACACACCTCCATTCTGTGACTTCACACACCTTCATTCTGACTTCACACACCTCCATTCTATGAGTTCACACACCTCCATTTTATGACTTCACACACCTCCATTCTATGACTTCACACACCTCAATTCTATGACTTCACACACCTCAATTCTGTGACTTCACACACCTCCATTCTGACTTCACACACCTCCATTCTATGATTTCACACACCTCCAATCTATGCCTTCACACACCTCTATTCTGTGACTTCACACACCACCTTTTTGACTACACACACTTCCATTCTGTGATTTCACACACCTCCATTCTGTGACTTCACACACCTCCATTCTGAGTTCACACACCTCCTTTCTATGACTTCACACACTTCCATTCTATGACTTCACACACCTCCATTCTGTGGCTTAACACACCTACATTCTGAGTTCACACACATCCATTCTGTGACTTCACACACCTCCATTCTGTGACTTCACACACCTCGATCCTATGACTTAACACACCTCCATTCTATGAATTAACACACCTCCATTCTGTGATTTCACAAACCTCCATTCTATGACTTCACACACCTCCATTCTGTGACTTCACAAACCTCCATACTGAGTTCACACACCTCCATTCTATGACTTCACAAACCTCCATTCTGAGTTCACAGACCTCCATTCTATGACTTCACACACCTCCATTCTATGACTTCACTCACCTCCATTCTGACTTCACACACCTCAATTCTGTGACTTCACACACCTCTATTCTATGATTTCACACACTTCCATTCTATGACTTCACACACCTCCATTCTATGACTTCACACACCTCATTTCTGAGTTGACACACCTCCATTCTGTGATTTCACACACCTCCAATCTGACTTCACACACCTTCATTCTATGACTTCACACACCTCCATTCGTTGACATCAAAAACCACCATTCTATGACTTCACACAACTCCATTTTGACTTTACACACCTCCATTCTATGACTTCACACACCTCCATTTTATGACTTCACACAACTCCATTCTATGACTTCACACACCTCAATTCTATGACTTCACACACCTCCATTCTATGACTTCACACACCTCCATTCTGTGACTTCACACACCTCCACTCTATGACTTCAAACACCTTCATTCTTACTTCACAAACATCCATTCTGTGACTTCACACACCTCCATTCTGTGACTTCACACACCTTCATTCTGACTTCACACACCTCCATTCTATGAGTTCACACACCTCCATTTTATGACTTCACACACCTCCATTCTATGACTTCACACACCTCAATTCTATGACTTCACACACCTCAATTCTGTGACTTCACACACCTCCATTCTGACTTCACACACCTCCATTCTATGATTTCACACACCTCCAATCTGTGCCTTCACACACCTCTATTCTGTGACTTCACACACCTCCTTTTTGACTACACACACTTCCATTCTGTGATTTCACACACCTCCATTCTGTGACTTCACACACCGCTATTGTTTCACTTCACACACCTCCATTCTTTGACTTCACTTACCTCCATTCCATGACTTCACACACCTCCATTCTATGACTTCACACACCTCCATTCTGTGACTTCACACACCTCCATTCTATGACTTCACAAACCTCCATTCTGAGTTCACAGTCCTCCATTCTATGACTTCACACACCTCCATTCTATGACTTCACACACCTCCATTCTATGACTTCACACACCTCCATTCTGTGACTTCACACACCTCCATTCTATGACTTCACACACCTCCATTCTGTGACTTCACACACCTCCATTCTATGACTTCACACACCTCCATTCTATGACTTCACACACCTGCAATTTTACTTCACACACCTTCATTCCATGAGTTCACACACCTGCATTGTGGCTTCACACACCTCCATTCTATGATTTCATACACCTCCATTCTGACTTCACACACCTCCATTCTGACTTCACACACCTCAATTCTGTGTCTTCACAGACCCCCATTCTGTGACTTCACACACCTCCATTTTGACTTCACACACTTCAATTCTGTGACTTCACACACCTCCTGTTGTGAGCCAGAGTGGAATCAATCTGTACCTTGGCTTGCATCAGACGATGGCTTTATTGTCTTATTGCTTTCTGGCCCTATTCTATGTAAATGACCTGAGAATTACCATATGAATGTAACACCTGGAGGTTCCTGGGTCAGGAGGAGGGAAGAAGGGGGAGTGGAAAATAAACAGGAGTCTCGGCAGTCTTTACCTGGACTGCGGACATGCCGGACCCGCTGTGTCTGTCTCTCTTCTCTTTCTTGCTAGTCCTTGCCCCCGATTTCAGGAACCCCAATCTGCGGACCCTGGTTTGCCGCCGATTGTCCCCGGCAACCTCCATTCTGTGCGTTCACACACCTCTATTCTTTGACTTCACACACCTCCATTCTTGGACTTCACACACCTCCATTCCATGACTTCACACACCTCAATTCTATGAGTTCACACACCTCCATTCTATGAGTTCACACACCTCCATTTTGACTTCACACACCTCCATTCTATGACTTCACACACCTTCATTGTTACTTTAGAAACATCCATTCTATGACTTCACACACCTCCATTGTATGACTTCACAAACCTCCATTCTGTGACTTCACACACCTCCATTCTGGGTTCACAAACCTCAATTCTGTGACTTCACACATGTCCATTCTGACTTCACACAACTCCATTCTATAACTTCACACACTTCCATTCTATGACTTCACACACCTCCATTCTGTGACTTCAAACACGTCCATTTTGAGTACACAAACCTCCATTCTGTGACTTCACACACCTCCATTCTATGAATTCACACACCTCCATTCTATGACTTCACACACCTCCATTCTATGACTTCACACACCTCCATTCTATTAATTCACACACCTTCATTCTGTGACTTCACACACCTCCATTCTGACTTCACACAGCTCCATTGTGTGACTTCACACAATTCCATTCTATGATTTCACACACCTACATTCTATGACTTCACACACCTCCATTGTGACTTCACACACGTTGATTCTATGATTTCACATACCTCCATTGTGACTTCACACACCTCCATTCTATGACTTCACACACCTCCATTCTGTGACTTCACCCACCTCCATTCTGAGGTCACATACCTCCATTCTGTGATTCACACACCTTCATTCTGTGACTTCACACACCTCCATTCTGACTTCACACAGCTCCATTGTGTGACTTCACAAAACTCCATTCTATGATTTCACACACCTCCATAATATGACTTCACACACCTCCATCTATGACTTCACACACCTCCATTCTGAGTTGACACACCTCCATTCTGTGACTTCACAGACCTCCATTCTGACTTCACTCACCTCCATTGTATGACTTCACACAACTCCATTCTGTGACTTCACACACCTCCATTCTATGACTTCACACACTTCAATTGTGACGTCACACACCTCCATTCTATGAATTCACAAATCTCCATTCTATGACTTCACACACCTCCATTCTAGGACTTCACTCACCTCCATTCTATGACTTCACACACCTCCATTCGTTGACATCAAAAACCACCATTCTATGACTTCACACAACTCCATTTTGACTTCACAAACCTCCATTCTATGAGTTCACACACCTCCATTTTATGAGTACACACAACTCCATTCTATGACTTCACACACCTCCATTCTATGACTTCACACACCTCCATTCTGTGACTTCACACACCTCCACTCTATGACTTCAAACACCTTCATTCTTACTTCACAAACATCCATTCTGTGACTTCACACACCTCCATTCTGTGACTATACACACCTCCATTCTGACTTCACACACCTCCATTCTATGACTTCACACACCTCCATTCTATGACTTCACACACCTCCATTGTGACTTCACACACCTCCATTCTATGAGTTCACACACCTCCATTCTGACTTCACACACCTCCATTCTATCACTTCACACACCTCCGTTATGACTTCACAGAGCTCCATTCTGTGACTTCACAAAACTCCATTCTGTGATTTCACACACCTCCATACTATGACTTCACACACCTCCATCTATGATTTCACACACCTCCATTCTGTGACTTCACACACCTCCATTCTGACTTCACACACCTTCACTTTATGACTTCACAAACATCCATTCTGTGACTTCACACACATCCTTTCTGTGACTTCACACACCTTCATTCTGTCTTCACACACCTCCATTCTCTGAATTCACACACCTCAATTCTGTGACTTGACACACCTTCATTCTGACTTCACACACCTCCATTCTGTGACTTCACACACCTCAATTCTGTGACTTCACACACCTCCATTCTGACTTCACACACCTCCATTCTATGACTTCACACACCTCCATTCTGTGATTTCACACACCTCCATTTTGTGACTTCACACACCTCCATTGTATGACTTCACACACCTACATTGTGACTTCACACACCTCCATTCTATGAGTTCACACACCTCCATTCTGACTTCACACACCTCCATTCTATGACTTCACACACCTCCGTTATGACTTCACACAGATCCATTCTGTGACTTCACAAAACTCCATTCTGTGATTTCACACACCTCCATACTATGACTTCACACACCTCCATCTATCACTTCACACACCTCCATTCTGATTTCACACACCTCCATTCTGTGACTTCACACACCTCCATTCTGACTTCACACACCTTCATTTTATGACTTCACAAACCTCCATTCTGAGATTTCTGACACCTCCATTCTACGACTTCACGCACTTTCATTGTGACGTCACACAACTCCATTCTATGAGTTCACACATCTCCATTCTATGATTTCACACAACACCATTCTGACTTCACACACCTCCATTCTATGACATTACAGACCTCGAATCTGTGACTTCACTCACCTCCACTCTATGACTTCACACTCCTCCATTCTATGATTTCCCACACCTCCTTTCTATGACTTCACCCACCTCAGTCTATGAGTTCACACACCTCCATTCTGACTTCACACACCTCCATTCTGTGACTCCACACACCTCCATTCTATGACTTCACACACCTCAATTCTATGACTTCACACACCTCCATTCTATGACTTCACACACCTCCATTCTGTGACTTCACACACCTCCATTCGTTGACATCAAAAACCACCATTCTATGACTACACACAAGTCCATTTTGACTTCACACACCTCCATTCTATGAGTTCACACACGTCCATTTTATGACTTCACACACCTCCAGTCTATGACTTCACACACCTCAATTCTATGACTTCACACACCTCCATTCTAGGACTTCACTCACCTCCATTCTATGACTTCACACACCTCCATTCGTTGACATCAAAAACCACCATTCTATGACTTCACACAACTCCATTTTGACTTCACAAACCTCCATTCTATGAGTTCACACACCTCCATTTTATGACTTCACACAACTCCATTCTATGACTTCACACACCTCCATTCTATGACTTCACACACCTCCATTTTGTGACTTCACACACCTCCACTCTATGACTTCAAACACCTTCATTCTTACCTCACAAACATCCATTCTGTGACTTCACACACCTCCATTCTGTGACTTCACACACCTTCATTCTGACTTCACACACATTCATTCTGTGACTTCACACACCTCAATTCTGTGACTATACACACCTCCATTCTGACTTCACACACCTCCATTCTATGACTTCACACACCTCCATTCTATGACTTCACACACCTCCATTCTGACTTCACACACCTCCATTCTATGACTTCACACACCTCCGTTATGACTTCACACAGCTCCATTCTGTGACTTCACAAAACTCCATTCTGTGATTTCACACACCTCCATACTATGACTTCACACACCTCCATCTATGATTTCACACACCTCCATTCTGTGACTTCACACACCTCCATTCTGACTTCACACACCTTCATTTTATGACTTCAAAAACATCCATTCTGTGACTTCACACACATCCTTTCTGTGACTTCACACACCTTCATTCTGTCTTCACACACCTCCATTCTCTGAATTCACACACCTCAATTCTGTGACTTGACACACCTCCATTCTGACTTCACACACCTCCATTCTATGATTTCACACACCTCCATTCTATGACTTCACACACCTCAATTCTGTGACTTCACACACCACCTTTTTGACTTCACACACGTCCATTCTGTGACTTCACACACCTCCATTCTGTGACTTCACACACCTCTATTGTTTCACTTCACACACCTCCATTCTTTGACTTCACACACCGCCATTCCATGACTTCACAAACCTCCATTCTATGAGTTCACACACCTCCATTCTATGACTTCACACACCTCCAATTTGACTTCACACACCTCCATTCTATGACTTCACACACCTTCATTCTTACTTCAGAAACATCCATTCTCTGACTTCACACACCTCCATTCTATGACTTCACAAACCTCCATTCTGTGACTTCACACACCTCCATTCTGAGTTCACACACCTCCTTCCTATGACTTCACAAACTTCCATTCTATGACTTCACACACCTCCATTCTGTGGCTTAACACACCTACATTCTGAGTTCACACACCTGCATTCTGTGACTTCACACACCTCCATTCTCTGACTTCACACACCTCGATCCTATGACTTCACACACCTCCATTCTATGAATTAACACACCTCCATTCTGTGATTTCACAAACCTCCATTCTATGACTTCACACACCTCCATTCTGTGACTTCACAAACCTCCATACTGAGTTCACCCACCTCCATTCTATGACTTCACAAACCTCCATTCTGAGTTCACAGACCTCCATTCTATGACTTCACACACCTCCATTCTATGACTTCACTCACCTCCATTCTGACTTCACACACCTCCTTTCTGACTTCACACACCTCAGTTCTGTGCCTTCACACACCTCTATTCTATGATTTCACACACTTCCATTCTATGACTTCACACACCTCCATTCTATGACTTCACACACCTCATTTCTGAGTTGACACACCTCCATTCTGTGATTTCACACACCTCCAATCTGACTTCACACACCTCCATTCTATGACTTCACACACCTCCATTCGTTGACATCAAAAACCACCATTCTATGACTCTACACAACTCCATTTTGACTTTACACACCTCCATACTATGACTTCACACACCTCCATCTATGATTTCACACACCTCCATTCTGTGACTTCACACACCTCCATTCTGACTTCACACACCTTCACTTTATGACTTCACAAACATCCATTCTGTGACTTCACACACATCCTTTCTGTGACTTCACACACCTTCATTCTGTCTTCACACACCTCCATTCTCTGAATTCACACACCTCAATTCTGTGACTTGACACACCTTCATTCTGACTTCACACACCTCCATTCTGTGACTTCACACACCTCAATTCTGTGACTTCACACACCTCCATTCTGACTTCACACACCTCCATTCTATGACTTCACACACCTCCATTCTGTGATTTCACACACCTCCATTTTGTGACTTCACACACCTCCATTCTATGACTTCACACACCTACATTGTGACTTCACACACCTCCATTCTATGAGTTCACACACCTCCATTCTGACTTCACACACCTCCATTCTATGACTTCACACACCTCCGTTATGACTTCACACAGATCCATTCTGTGACTTCACAAAACTCCATTCTGTGATTTCACACACCTCCATACTATGACTTCACACACCTCCATCTATCACTTCACACACCTCCATTCTGATTTCACACACCTCCATTCTGTGACTTCACACACCTCCATTCTGACTTCACACACCTTCATTTTATGACTTCACAAACCTCCATTCTGAGATTTCTGACACCTCCATTCTACGACTTCACGCACTTTCATTGTGACGTCACACAACTCCATTCTATGAGTTCACACATCTCCATTCTATGATTTCACACAACACCATTCTGACTTCACACACCTCCATTCTATGACATTACAGACCTCGAATCTGTGACTTCACTCACCTCCACTCTATGACTTCACACTCCTCCATTCTATGATTTCCCACACCTCCTTTCTATGACTTCACCCACCTCAGTCTATGAGTTCACACACCTCCATTCTGACTTCACACACCTCCATTCTGTGACTCCACACACCTCCATTCTATGACTTCACACACCTCAATTCTATGACTTCACACACCTCCATTCTATGACTTCACACACCTCCATTCTGTGACTTCACACACCTCCATTCGTTGACATCAAAAACCACCATTCTATGACTACACACAAGTCCATTTTGACTTCACACACCTCCATTCTATGAGTTCACACACGTCCATTTTATGACTTCACACACCTCCAGTCTATGACTTCACACACCTCAATTCTATGACTTCACACACCTCCATTCTAGGATTTCACTCACCTCCATTCTATGACTTCACACACCTCCATTCGTTGACATCAAAAACCACCATTCTATGACTTCACACAACTCCATTTTGACTTCACAAACCTCCATTCTATGAGTTCACACACCTCCATTTTATGACTACACACAACTCCATTCTATGATTTCACACACCTCCATTCTATGACTTCACACACCTCCATTTTGTGACTTCACACACCTCCACTCTATGACTTCAAACACCTTCATTCTTACCTCACAAACATCCATTCTGTGACTTCACACACCTCCATTCTGTGACTTCACACACCTTCATTCTGACTTCACAAACATTCATTCTGTGACTTCACACACCTCAATTCTGTGACTATACACACCTCCATTCTGACTTCACACACCTCCATTCTATGACTTCACACACCTCCATTCTATGACTTCACACACCTCCATTCTGACTTCACACACCTCCATTCTATGACTTCACACACCTCCGTTATGACTTCACACAGCTCCATTCTGTGACTTCACAAAACTCCATTCTGTGATTTCACACACCTCCATACTATGACTTCACACACCTCCATCTATGATTTCACACACCTCCATTCTGTGACTTCACACACCTCCATTCTGACTTCACACACCTTCATTTTATGACTTCAAAAACATCCATTCTGTGACTTCACACACATCCTTTCTGTGACTTCACACACCTTCATTCTGTCTTCACACACCTCCATTCTCTGAATTCACACACCTCAATTCTGTGACTTGACACACCTCCATTCTGACTTCACACACCTCCATTCTATGATTTCACACACCTCCATTCTATGACTTCACACACCTCAATTCTGTGACTTCACACACCACCTTTTTGACTTCACACACGTCCATTCTGTGACTTCACACACCTCCATTCTGTGACTTCACACACCTCTATTGTTTCACTTCACACACCTCCATTCTTTGACTTCACACACCGCCATTCCATGACTTCACAAACCTCCATACTATGAGTTCACACACCTCCATTCTATGACTTCACACACCTCCAATTTGACTTCACACACCTCCATTCTATGACTTCACACACCTTCATTCTTACTTCAGAAACATCCATTCTCTGACTTCACACACCTCCATTCTATGACTTCACAAACCTCCATTCTGTGACTTCACACACCTCCATTCTGAGTTCACACACCTCCTTCCTATGACTTCACAAACTTCCATTCTATGACTTCACACACCTCCATTCTGTGGCTTAACACACCTACATTCTGAGTTCACACACCTGCATTCTGTGACTTCACACACCTCCATTCTCTGACTTCACACACCTCGATCCTATGACTTCACACACCTCCATTCTATGAATTAACACACCTCCATTCTGTGATTTCACAAACCTCCATTCTATGACTTCACACACCTCCATTCTGTGACTTCACAAACCTCCATACTGAGTTCACACACCTCCATTCTATGACTTCACAAACCTCCATTCTGAGTTCACAGACCTCCATTCTATGACTTCACACACCTCCATTCTATGACTTCACTCACCTCCATTCTGACTTCACACACCTCCTTTCTGACTTCACACACCTCAGTTCTGTGACTTCACACACCTCTATTCTATGATTTCACACACTTCCATTCTATGACTTCACACACCTCCATTCTATGACTTCACACACCTCATTTCTGAGTTGACACACCTCCATTCTGTGATTTCACACACCTCCAATCTGACTTCACACACCTCCATTCTATGACTTCACACACCTCCATTCGTTGACATCAAAAACCACCATTCTATGACTCTACCCAACTCCATTTTGACTTTACACACCTCCATTCTATGACTTCACACACCTCCATTTTATGACTTCACACACCTCCATCCTATGACTTCACACACCTCAATTCTATGACTTCACACACCTCCATTCTATGACTTCACACACCTCCATTCTGTGACTTCACACACCTCAACTCTATGACTTCAAACACCTTCATTCTTACTTCACAAACTTCCATTCTGTGACTTCACACACCTCCATTCTGTGACTTCACACACCTTCATTCTGACTTCACACACCTCCATTCTATGAGTTCACACACCTCCATTTTATGACTTCACACACCTCCATTCTATGACTTCACACACCTCAATTCTATGACTTCACACACCTCAGTTCTGTGACTTCACACACCCCCATTCTGACTTCACACACCTCCATTCTATGATTTCACACACTCCAATCTATGCCTTCACACACCTCTATTCTGTGACTTCACACACCCCCTTTTTGACTACACACACTTCCATTCTGTGATTTCACACACCTCCATTCTGTGACTTCACACACCTCCATTCTGATTTCACACACCTCCTTTCTATGACTTCACACACTTCCATTCTATGACTTCACACACCTCCATTCTGTGGCTTAACACACCTACATTCTGAGTTCACACACCTCCATTCTGTGACTTCACACACCTCCATTCTGTGACTTCACACACCTCGATCCTATGACTTCACACACCTCCATTCTATGAATTAACACACCTCCATTCTGTGATTTCACAAACCTCCATTCTATGACTTCACACACCTCCATTCTGTGACTTCACAAACCTCCATACTGAGTTCACACACCTCCATTCTATGACTTCACAAACCTCCATTCTGAGTTTACAGACCTCCATTCTATGACTTCACACACCTCCATTCTATGACTTCACTCACCTCCATTCTGACTTCACACACCTCCATTCTGACTTCACACACCTCAGTTCTGTGCCTTCACACACCTCTATTCTATGATTTCACACACTTCCATTCTATGACTTCACACACCTCCATTCTATGACTTCACACACCTCATTTCTGAGTTGACACACCTCCATTCTGTGATTTCACACACCTCCAATCCGACTTCACACACCTCCATTCTATGACTTCACACACCTCCATTCGTTGACATCAAAAACCACCATTCTATGACTCTACACAACTCCATTTTGACTTTACACACCTCCATTCTATGACTTCACACACCTCCATTTTATGACTTCACACACCTCCATTCTATGACTTCACACACCTCAATTCTATGACTTCACACACCTCCATTCTATGACTTCACACACCTAAATTCTGTGACTTCACACACCTCAACTCTATGACTTCAAACACCTTCATTCTTACTTCACAAACTTCCATTCTGTGACTTCACACACCTCCATTCAGTGACTTCACACACCTTCATTCTGACTTCACACACCTCCATTCTATGAGTTCACACACCTCCATTTTATGACTTCACACACCTCCATTCTATGACTTCACACACCTCAATTCTATGACTTCACACACCTCAATTCTGTGACTTCACACACCACCATTCTGACTTCACACACCTCCATTCTATGATTTCACACACCTCCAATCTATGCCTTCACACACCTCTATTCTGTGACTTCACACACCACCTTTTTGACTACACACACTTCCATTCTGTGATTTCACACACCTCCATTCTGTGACTTCACACACCTCCATTCTGAGTTCACACACCTCCTTTCTATGACTTCACACACTTCCATTCTATGACTTCACACACCTCCATTCTGTGGCTTAACACACCTACATTCTGAGTTCACACACCTCCATTCTGTGACTTCACACACCTCCATTCTGTGACTTCACACACCTCGAACCTATGACTTCACACACCTCCATTCTATGAATTAACACACCTCCATTCTGTGATTTCACAAACCTCCATTCTATGACTTCACACACCTCCATTCTGTGACTTCACAAACCTCCACACTGAGTTCACACACCTCCATTCTATGACTTCACAAACCTCCATTCTGAGTTCACAGACCTCCATTCTATGACTTCACACACCTCCATTCTATGACTTCACTCACCTCCATTCTGACTTGACACACCTCCATTCTGACTTCACACACCTCAATTCTGTGACTTCACGCACCTCTATTCTATGATTTCACACACTTCCATTCTATGACTTCACACACCTCCATTCTATGACTTCACACACCTCATTTCTGAGTTGACACACCTCCATTCTGTGATTTCACACACCTCCAATCTGACTTCACTCACCTCCATTCTATGACTTCACACACCTCCATTCGTTGACATCAAAAACCACCATTCTATGACTTCACACAACTCCATTTTGACTTTACACACCTCCATTCTATGACTTCACACACCTCCATTTTATGAGGTCACACAACTCCATTCTATGACTTCACACACCTCAATTCTATGACTTCACACACCTCCATTCTATGACTTCACACACCTCCATTCTGTGACTTCACACACCTCCACTCTATGACTTCAAACACCTTCATTCTTACTTCACAAACATCCATTCTGTGACTTCACACACCTCCATTCTGTGACTTCACACACCTTCATTCTGACTTCACACACCTCCATTCTATGAGTTCACACACCTCCATTTTATGACTTCACACACCTCCATTCTATGACTTCACACACCTCAATTCTATGACTTCACACACCTCAATTCTGTGACTTCACACACCTCCATTCTGACTTCACACACCTCCATTCTATGATTTCACACACCTCCAATCTATGCCTTCACACACCTCTATTCTGTGACTTCACACACCTCCTTTTTGACTACACACACTTCCTTTCTGTGATTTCACACACCTCCATTCTGTGACTTCACACACCGCTATTGTTTCACTTCACACACCTCCATTTTATGACTTCACACACCTCCATTCTATGACTTCACACACCTCCATTCTGTGACTTCACACACCTCCATTCTATGACTTCACAAACCTCCATTCTGAGTTCACAGTCCTCCATTCTATGACTTCACACACCTCCATTCTATGACTTCACACACCTCCATTCTATGACTTCACACACCTCCATTCTGTGACTTCACACACCTCCATTCTATGACTTCACACACCTCCATTCTGTGACTTCACACACCTCCATTCTATGACTTCACACACCTCCATTCTATGACTTCACACACCTGCAATTTTACTTCACATACCTTCATTCCATGAGTTCACACACCTGCATTGTGGCTTCACACACCTCCATTCTATGATTTCATACACCTCCATTCTGACTTCACACACCTCCATTCTGACTTCACACACCTCAATTCTGTGTCTTCACAGACCCCCATTCTGTGACTTCACACACCTCCATTTTGACTTCACACACTTCAATTCTGTGACTTCACACACCTCCTGTTGTGAGCCAGAGTGGAATCAATCTGTACCTTGGCTTGCATCAGAGGATGGCTTTATTGTCTTATTGCTTTCTGGCCCTATTCTATGTAAATGACCTGAGAATTACCATATGAATGTAACACCTGGAGGTTCCTGGGTCAGGAGGAGGGAAGAAGGGGGAGTGGAAAATAAACAGGAGTCTCGGCAGTCTTTACCTGGACTGCGGACATGCCGGACCCGCTGTGTCTGTCTCTCTTCTCTTTCTTGCTAGTCCTTGCCCCCGATTTCAGGAACCCCAATCTGCGAACCCTGGTTTGCCGCCGATTGGCCCCGGCAACCTCCATTCTGTGAGTTCACACACCTCCATTCTTTGACTTCACACACCTCCATTCTTGGACTTCACACACCTCCATTCCATGACTTCACACACCTCCATTCTATGACTTCACACACCTCCGTTATGACTTCACACAGCTCCATTCTGTGACTTCACAAAACTCCATTCTGTGATTTCACACACCTCCATACTATGACTTCACACACCTCCATCTATGATTTCACACACCTCCATTCTGTGACTTCACACACCTCCATTCTGACTTCACACACCTTCATTTTATGACTTCAAAAACATCCATTCTGTGACTTCACACACATCCTTTCTGTGACTTCACACACCTTCATTCTGTCTTCACACACCTCCATTCTCTGAATTCACACACCTCAATTCTGTGACTTGACACACCTCCATTCTGACTTCACACACCTCCATTCTATGATTTCACACACCTCCATTCTATGACTTCACACACCTCAATTCTGTGACTTCACACACCACCTTTTTGACTTCACACACGTCCATTCTGTGACTTCACACACCTCCATTCTGTGACTTCACACACCTCTATTGTTTCACTTCACACACCTCCATTCTTTGACTTCACACACCGCCATTCCATGACTTCACAAACCTCCATTCTATGAGTTCACACACCTCCATTCTATGACTTCACACACCTCCAATTTGACTTCACACACCTCCATTCTATGACTTCACACACCTTCATTCTTACTTCAGAAACATCCATTCTCTGACTTCACACACCTCCATTCTATGACTTCACAAACCTCCATTCTGTGACTTCACACACCTTCATTCTGAGTTCACACACCTCCTTCCTATGACTTCACAAACTTCCATTCTATGACTTCACACACCTCCATTCTGTGGCTTAACACACCTACATTCTGAGTTCACACACCTGCATTCTGTGACTTCACACACCTCCATTCTCTGACTTCACACACCTCGATCCTATGACTTCACACACCTCCATTCTATGAATTAACACACCTCCATTCTGTGATTTCACAAACCTCCATTCTATGACTTCACACACCTCCATTCTGTGACTTCACAAACCTCCATACTGAGTTCACACACCTCCATTCTATGACTTCACAAACCTCCATTCTGAGTTCACAGACCTCCATTCTATGACTTCACACACCTCCATTCTATGACTTCACTCACCTCCATTCTGACTTCACACACCTCCTTTCTGACTTCACACACCTCAGTTCTGTGACTTCACACACCTCTATTCTATGATTTCACACACTTCCATTCTATGACTTCACACACCTCCATTCTATGACTTCACACACCTCATTTCTGAGTTGACACACCTCCATTCTGTGATTTCACACACCTCCAATCTGACTTCACACACCTCCATTCTATGACTTCACACACCTCCATTCGTTGACATCAAAAACCACCATTCTATGACTCTACACAACTCCATTTTGACTTTACACACCTCCATTCTATGACTTCACACACCTCCATTTTATGACTTCACACACCTCCATTCTATGACTTCACACACCTCAATTCTATGACTTCACACACCTCCATTCTATGACTTCACACACCTCCATTCTGTGACTTCACACACCTCAACTCTATGACTTCAAACACCTTCATTCTTACTTCACAAACTTCCATTCTGTGACTTCACACACCTCCATTCTGTGACTTCACACACCTTCATTCTGACTTCACACACCTCCATTCTATGAGTTCACACACCTCCATTTTATGACTTCACACACCTCCATTCTATGACTTCACACACCTCAATTCTATGACTTCACACACCTCAGTTCTGTGACTTCACACACCCCCATTCTGACTTCACACACCTCCATTCTATGATTTCACACACTCCAATCTATGCCTTCACACACCTCTATTCTGTGACTTCACACACCACCTTTTTGACTACACACACTTCCATTCTGTGATTTCACACACCTCCATTCTGTGACTTCACACACCTCCATTCTGATTTCACACACCTCCTTTCTATGACTTCACACACTTCCATTCTATGACTTCACACACCTCCATTCTGTGGCTTAACACACCTACATTCTGAGTTCACACACCTCCATTCTGTGACTTCACACACCTCCATTCTGTGACTTCACACACCTCGATCCTATGACTTCACACACCTCCATTCTATGAATTAACACACCTCCATTCTGTGATTTCACAAACCTCCATTCTATGACTTCACACACCTCCATTCTGTGACTTCACAAACCTCCATACTGAGTTCACACACCTCCATTCTATGACTTCACAAACCTCCATTCTGAGTTTACAGACCTCCATTCTATGACTTCACACACCTCCATTCTATGACTTCACTCACCTCCATTCTGACTTCACACACCTCCATTCTGACTTCACACACCTCAGTTCTGTGCCTTCACACACCTCTATTCTATGATTTCACACACTTCCATTCTATGACTTCACACACCTCATTTCTGAGTTGACACACCTCCATTCTGTGATTTCACACACCTCCAATCCGACTTCACACACCTCCATTCTATGACTTCACACACCTCCATTCGTTGACATCAAAAACCACCATTCTATGACTCTACACAACTCCATTTTGACTTTACACACCTCCATTCTATGACTTCACACACCTCCATTTTATGACTTCACACACCTCCATTCTATGACTTCACACACCTCAATTCTATGACTTCACACACCTCCATTCTATGACTTCACACACCTAAATTCTGTGACTTCACACACCTCAACTCTATGACTTCAAACACCTTCATTCTTACTTCACAAACTTCCATTCTGTGACTTCACACACCTCCATTCAGTGACTTCACACACCTTCATTCTGACTTCACACACCTCCATTCTATGAGTTCACACACCTCCATTTTATGACTTCACACACCTCCATTCTATGACTTCACACACCTCAATTCTATGACTTCACACACCTCAATTCTGTGACTTCACACACCACCATTCTGACTTCACACACCTCCATTCTATGATTTCACACACCTCCAATCTATGCCTTCACACACCTCTATTCTGTGACTTCACACACCACCTTTTTGACTACACACACTTCCATTCTGTGATTTCACACACCTCCATTCTGTGACTTCACACACCTCCATTCTGAGTTCACACACCTCCTTTCTATGACTTCACACACTTCCATTCTATGACTTCACACACCTCCATTCTGTGGCTTAACACACCTACATTCTGAGTTCACACACCTCCATTCTGTGACTTCACACACCTCCATTCTGTGACTTCACACACCTCGAACCTATGACTTCACACACCTCCATTCTATGAATTAACACACCTCCATTCTGTGATTTCACAAACCTCCATTCTATGACTTCACACACCTCCATTCTGTGACTTCACAAACCTCCACACTGAGTTCACACACCTCCATTCTATGACTTCACAAACCTCCATTCTGAGTTCACAGACCTCCATTCTATGACTTCACACACCTCCATTCTATGACTTCACTCACCTCCATTCTGACTTGACACACCTCCATTCTGACTTCACACACCTCAATTCTGTGACTTCACGCACCTCTATTCTATGATTTCACACACTTCCATTCTATGACTTCACACACCTCCATTCTATGACTTCACACACCTCATTTCTGAGTTGACACACCTCCATTCTGTGATTTCACACACCTCCAATCTGACTTCACTCACCTCCATTCTATGACTTCACACACCTCCATTCGTTGACATCAAAAACCACCATTCTATGACTTCACACAACTCCATTTTGACTTTACACACCTCCATTCTATGACTTCACACACCTCCATTTTATGAGGTCACACAACTCCATTCTATGACTTCACACACCTCAATTCTATGACTTCACACACCTCCATTCTATGACTTCACACACCTCCATTCTGTGACTTCACACACCTCCACTCTATGACTTCAAACACCTTCATTCTTACTTCACAAACATCCATTCTGTGACTTCACACACCTCCATTCTGTGACTTCACACACCTTCATTCTGACTTCACACACCTCCATTCTATGAGTTCACACACCTCCATTTTATGACTTCACACACCTCCATTCTATGACTTCACACACCTCAATTCTATGACTTCACACACCTCAATTCTGTGACTTCACACACCTCCATTCTGACTTCACACACCTCCATTCTATGATTTCACACACCTCCAATCTATGCCTTCACACACCTCTATTCTGTGACTTCACACACCTCCTTTTTGACTACACACACTTCCTTTCTGTGATTTCACACACCTCCATTCTGTGACTTCACACACCGCTATTGTTTCACTTCACACACCTCCATTTTATGACTTCACACACCTCCATTCTATGACTTCACACACCTCCATTCTGTGACTTCACACACCTCCATTCTATGACTTCACAAACCTCCATTCTGAGTTCACAGTCCTCCATTCTATGACTTCACACACCTCCATTCTATGACTTCACACACCTCCATTCTATGACTTCACACACCTCCATTCTGTGACTTCACACACCTCCATTCTATGACTTCACACACCTCCATTCTGTGACTTCACACACCTCCATTCTATGACTTCACACACCTCCATTCTATGACTTCACACACCTGCAATTTTACTTCACATACCTTCATTCCATGAGTTCACACACCTGCATTGTGGCTTCACACACCTCCATTCTATGATTTCATACACCTCCATTCTGACTTCACACACCTCCATTCTGACTTCACACACCTCAATTCTGTGTCTTCACAGACCCCCATTCTGTGACTTCACACACCTCCATTTTGACTTCACACACTTCAATTCTGTGACTTCACACACCTCCTGTTGTGAGCCAGAGTGGAATCAATCTGTACCTTGGCTTGCATCAGAGGATGGCTTTATTGTCTTATTGCTTTCTGGCCCTATTCTATGTAAATGACCTGAGAATTACCATATGAATGTAACACCTGGAGGTTCCTGGGTCAGGAGGAGGGAAGAAGGGGGAGTGGAAAATAAACAGGAGTCTCGGCAGTCTTTACCTGGACTGCGGACATGCCGGACCCGCTGTGTCTGTCTCTCTTCTCTTTCTTGCTAGTCCTTGCCCCCGATTTCAGGAACCCCAATCTGCGAACCCTGGTTTGCCGCCGATTGGCCCCGGCAACCTCCATTCTGTGAGTTCACACACCTCCATTCTTTGACTTCACACACCTCCATTCTTGGACTTCACACACCTCCATTCCATGACTTCACACACCTCAATTCTATGAGTTCACACACCTCCATTCTATGAGTTCACACACCTCCAATTTGACTTCACACACCTCCATTCTATGACTTCACACACCTTCATTGTTACTTTAGAAACATCCATTCTATGACTTCACACACCTCCATTGTATGACTTCACAAACCTCCATTCTGTGACTTCACACACCTCCATTCTTGGTTCACAAACCTCAATTCTGTGACTTCACACATGTCCATTCTGACTTCACACACCTCCATTCTATAACTTCACACACTTCCATTCTATGACTTCACACACCTCCATTCTGTGACTTCAAACACGTCCATTTTGAGTACACAAACCTCCATTCTGTGACTTCACACACCTCCATTCTATGAATTCACACACCTCCATTCTATGACTTCACACACCTCCATTCTATGACTTCACACACCTCCATTCTATTAATTCACACACCTCCATTCTGTGACTTCACACACCTACATTCTCTGACTTCACACACCTCCATTCTGTGACTTCACCCACCTCCATTCTGATGTCACATACCTCCATTCTGTGATTCACACACCTTCATTCTGTGACTTCACACACCTCCATTCTGAATTCACACAGCTCCATTGTGTGACTTCACAAAACTCCATTCTATGATTTCACACACTTCCATTCTATGACTTCACACACCTCCATTGTGACTTCACACACCTTGATTCTATGATTTCACATACCTCCATTCTGACTTCACACACCTCCATTCTATGACTTCACACACGTCCATTCTGTGACTTCACCCACCTCCATTCTGAGGTCACATACCTCCATTCTGTGATTCACACACCTTCATTCTGTGATTTCACAAACCTCCATACTATGACTTCACACACCTCCATCTATGACTTCACACACCTCCATTCTGAGTTGACACACCTCCATTCTGTGACTTCACACACCTCCATTCTGAGACTTCAAACACGTCCATTTTGAGTACACAAACCTCCATTCTGTGACTTCACACACCTCCATTCTATGAATTCACACACCTCCATTCTATGACTTCACACACCTCCATTCTGACTTCACACAGCTCCATTGTGTGACTTCACAAAACTCCATTCTATGATTTCACAAACCTCCATACTATGTCTTCACACACCTCCATCTATGACTTCACACACCTCCATTCTGAGTTGACACACCTCCATTCTGTGACTTCACACACCTCCATTCTGACTTCACTCACCTCCATTGTATGACTTCACACACCTCCATTCTGTGACTTCACACACCTCCATCTATGACTTCACACACCTCCATTCTGAGTTGACACACCTCCATTCTATGAATTCACACACCTGCATTCTATGACTTCACACAACTCCATTTTGACTTCACACACCTCCATTCTATGAGTTCACACACCTCAATTTTATGACTTCAGACACCTCCATTCTATGACTTCACACACCTCAATTCTATGACTTCACACACCTCCATTCTATGACTTCACACACCTCCATTCTGTGACTTCACACACCTCCACTCTATGACTTAAAACACCTTCATTCTTACTTCACAAACATCCATTCTGTGACTTCACACACCTCCATTCTGTGATTTCACACACCTTCATTCTGACTTCACACACCTCCATTCTGTGACTTCACACACCTCAATTCTGTGACTTCACACACCTTCATTCTGACTTCACACACCTCCATTCTATGACTTCACACACCTCCATTCTATGACTTCACACACCTCCATTTTGTGACTTCACACACCTAAATTCTATGACTTCACACACCTCCATTGTGACTTCACACACCTCCATTCTATGAGTTCAAACACCTCCATTCTGACTTCACACACCTCCATTCTATGACTTCACACACCTCCATTCTGACTTTACACACCTCCATTCTATGACTTCACAGACCTCGAATCTGTGTCTTCAGTCACCTCCACTGTATGACTTCACACTCCTCCATTCTAAGACTTCCCACACCTCCTTTCTATGACTTCACCCACCTCCATTCTATGACCGCATACCTCCATTCGAGACTTCACACACCTCCATTGTGTGGCTTCACACACCTCCATTCTGTGACTTCACACACCTCCAATCTTTGACTTCACACACCTCTATTCTATGACTTCACACACCTTCATTCTTACTTCACAAACATCCATTCTATGACTTCACACAACTCCATTCTATGATTTCACACAATTCCATTCTGTGATTCACACACCTGCATTCTGTGTTCACACACCTCAATTCTGTGACTTCACACACCTCCATTCTGACTTCACACACCTCCATTCTATGACTTCACACACCTGCATTCTATGACCTCACACACATCCATTCTGTGACTTCACACACCTCCATTCTGAGTTCACACACCTCCATTCTGTGATTTCACACACCTCCATTCTATGACTTCACACACCTCCATTCTGTGACTTCACACACCTCCATTCTGAGTTCACACACCTCCATTCTATGACTTCACAAAACTCCATTCTGAGTTCACAGACCTCCATTCTATGACTTCACACATCTCCATTGTATGACTTCACTCACCTCCATTCTGACTTCACACACCTCCATTCTGACTTCAAACACCTCAATTCTGTGACTTCCCACACCTCCATACTATGACTTCACACACCTCCATTCTAGGACTTCACACACCTCCATTCGTTGACATCAAAAACCACCATTCTATGACTTCACACAACTCCATTTTGACTTCACACACCTCCATTCTATGAGTTCACACACCTCAATTCTATGACTTCACACACCTCCATTCTATGACTTCACACACCTCCATTCTGTGACTTCACACACCTCCACTCTATGACTTAAAACACCTTCATTCTTACTTCACAAACATCCATTCTGTGACTTCACACACCTCCATTCTGTGATTTCACACACCTTCATTCTGACTTCACACACCTCCATTCTGTGACTTCACACACCTCAATTCTGTGACTTCACACACCTTCATTCTGACTTCACACACCTCCATTCTATGACTTCACACACCTCCATTCTATGACTTCACACACCTCCATTTTGTGACTTCACACACCTAAATTCTATGACTTCACACACCTCCATTGTGACTTCACACACCTCCATTCTATGAGTTCAAACACCTCCATTCTGACTTCACACACCTCCATTCTATGACTTCACACACCTCCGTTCTGACTTCACACAACTCCATTCTGTGACTTCACACACCTCCATACTATGACTTCACACACATCCATCTATGACTTCACACACCTCCATTCGGAGTTCACACACATCCATTCTGTGACTTCACACACCTCCATTCTGACTTCACACACCTTCATTTTATGACTTCACACACCTCCATTCTGTGACCTCACACACCTCCATTCTATGACTTCACACACTTCCATTGTGACGTCACACAACTCCATTCTGTGACTTCACACACCTCCATTCTATGACTTCAAACACCTTCATTCTTACTTCACAAACATCCATTCTGTGACTTCACACACCTCCTTTCTGTGACTTCACACACCTTCATTCTGACTTCATACACCTCCATTCTCTGACTTCACACACCTCAATTCTGTGACTTGACACACCTACATTCTGACTTCATACACCTCCATTCTATCATTTCACACACCTCCATTCTATGACTTCACACACCTCCATTCTGTGACTTCACACACCTCCATTCTGACTTCACACCCCTCCATTCTGACTTCACACACCTCCATTCTGACTTCACACAGCTCCATTCTATGAATTCACACACCTCCATTCTGTGACTTCACACACCAAATTTTTGACTTCACACACCTCCATTCTATGACTTCACACACCTCCATTCTGTGACTTCACCCACCTCCATTCTGAGGTCACATACCTCCATTCTGTGATTCACACACCTTCCTTCTGTGACTTCACACACCTCCATTCTGACTTCACACAGCTCCATTGTGTGACTTCACAAAACTCCATTCTATGATTTCACACACCTCCATACTATGACTTCACACACCTCCATCTATGATTTCACACACCTCCATTCTGAGTTGACACACCTCCATTCTGTGACTTCACACACCTCCATTCTGATTTCACTCACCTCCATTGTATGACTTCACACACCTCCATTCTGTGACTTCACACACCTCCATTCTATGACTTCACACACTTCAATTGTGACGTCACACACCTCCATTCTATGAATTCACAAATCTCCATTCTATGACTTCACACACCTCCATTCTGACTTTGCACACCTCCATTCTATGACTTCACAGACCTCGAATCTGTGTCTTCAGTCACCTCCACTGTATGACTTCACACTCCTCCATTCTATGACTTCACACACCTCCATTTTGTGACTTCACACACCTAAATTCTATGACTTCACACACCTCCATTGTGACTTCACACACCTCCATTCTATGAGTTCAAACACCTCCATTCTGACTTCACACACCTCCATTCTATGACTTCACACACCTCCATTCTGACTTTACACACCTCCATTCTATGAGTTCACAGACCTCGAATCTGTGTCTTCAGTCACCTCCACTGTATGACTTCACACTCCTCCATTCTAAGACTTCCCACACCTCCTTTCTATGACTTCACCCACCTCCATTCTATGACCGCACACCTCCATTCGAGACTTCACACACCTCCATTGTGTGGCTTCACACACCTCCATTCTGTGACTTCACACACCTCCATTCTTTGACTTCCCACACCTCTATTCTATGACTTCACACACCTTCATTCTTACTTCACAAACATCCATTCTATGACTTCACACACCTCCATTCTATGATTTCACACAATTCCATTCTGTGATTCACACACCTGCATTCTGTGTTCACACACCTCAATTCTGTGACTTCACACACCTCCATTCTGACTTCACACACCTCCATTCTATGACTTCACACACCTGCATTCTATGACCTCACACACATCCATTCTGTGACTTCACACACCTCCATTCTGAGTTCACACACCTCCATTCTGTGATTTCACACACCTCCATTCTATGACTTCACACACCTCCATTCTGTGACTTCACACACCTCCATTCTGAGTTCACACACCTCCATTCTATGACTTCACAAAACTCCATTCTGAGTTCACAGACCTCCATTCTATGACTTCACACATCTCCATTGTATGACTTCACTCACCTCCATTCTGACTTCACACACCTCCATTCTGACTTCAAACACCTCAATTCTGTGACTTCCCACACCTCCATACTATGACTTCACACACCTCCATTCTAGGACTTCACACACCTCCATTCGTTGACATCAAAAACCACCATTCTATGACTTCACACAACTCCATTTTGACTTCACACACCTCCATTCTATGAGTTCACACACCTCAATTCTATGACTTCACACACCTCCATTCTATGACTTCACACACCTCCATTCTGTGACTTCACACACCTCCACTCTATGACTTAAAACACCTTCATTCTTACTTCACAAACATCCATTCTGTGACTTCACACACCTCCATTCTGTGATTTCACACACCTTCATTCTGACTTCACACACCTCCATTCTGTGACTTCACACACCTCAATTCTGTGACTTCACACACCTTCATTCTGACTTCACACACCTCCATTCTATGACTTCACACACCTCCATTCTATGACTTCACACACCTCCATTTTGTGACTTCACACACCTAAATTCTATGACTTCACACACCTCCATTGTGACTTCACACACCTCCATTCTATGAGTTCAAACACCTCCATTCTGACTTCACACACCTCCATTCTATGACTTCACACACCTCCGTTCTGACTTCACACAACTCCATTCTGTGACTTCACACACCTCCATACTATGACTTCACACACATCCATCTATGACTTCACACACCTCCATTCGGAGTTCACACACATCCATTCTGTGACTTCACACACCTCCATTCTGACTTCACACACCTTCATTTTATGACTTCACACACCTCCATTCTGTGACCTCACACACCTCCATTCTATGACTTCACACACTTCCATTGTGACGTCACACAACTCCATTCTGTGACTTCACACACCTCCATTCTATGACTTCAAACACCTTCATTCTTACTTCACAAACATCCATTCTGTGACTTCACACACCTCCTTTCTGTGACTTCACACACCTTCATTCTGACTTCACACACCTCCATTCTCTGACTTCACACACCTCAATTCTGTGACTTGACACCCCTACATTCTGACTTCATACACCTCCATTCTATCATTTCACACACCTCCATTCTATGACTTCACACACCTCCATTCTGTGACTTCACACACCTCCATTCTGACTTCACACCCCTCCATTCTGACTTCACACACCTCCATTCTGACTTCACACACCAAATTTTTGACTTCACACACCTCCATTCTATGACTTCACACACCTCCATTCTGTGACTTCACCCACCTCCATTCTGAGGTCACATACCTCCATTCTGTGATTCACACACCTTCCTTCTGTGACTTCACACACCTCCATTCTGACTTCACACAGCTCCATTGTGTGACTTCACAAAACTCCATTCTATGATTTCACACACCTCCATACTATGACTTCACACACCTCCATCTATGATTTCACACACCTCCATTCTGAGTTGACACACCTCCATTCTGTGACTTCACACACCTCCATTCTCATTTCACTCACCTCCATTGTATGACTTCACACACCTCCATTCTGTGACTTCACACACCTCCATTCTATGACTTCACACACTTCAATTGTGACGTCACACACCTCCATTCTATGAATTCACAAATCTCCATTCTATGACTTCACACACCTCCATTCTGACTTTGCACACCTCCATTCTATGACTTCACAGACCTCGAATCTGTGTCTTCAGTCACCTCCAATGTATGACTTCACACTCCTCCATTCTAAGACTTCCCACACCTCCTTTCTATGACTTCACCCACCTCCATTCTATGACCGCACACCTCAATTCGAGACTTCACACACCTCCATTGTGTGACTTCACACACCTCCATTCTGTGACTTCACACACCTCCATTCTTTGACTTCACACACCTCTATTCTATGACTTCACACACCTTCATTCTTACTTCACAAACATCCATTCTATGACTTCACACACCTCCATTCTATGATTTCACACAACTCCATTCTGTGATTCACACACTTGCATTCTGTGTTGACACGCCACAATTCTGTGACTTCACACACCTTCATTCTCACTTCACACACCTCCATTCTATGACTTCACACACCTGCATTCTATGACTTCACACACATCCATTCTGTGACTTCACACACCTCCATTCTGAGTTCACACACCTCCATTCTGTGATTTCACACACCTCCTTTCTATGACTTCACACACCTCCATTCTGTGACTTCACACACCTCCATTCTGAGTTCACACACCTCCATTCTATGACTTCACAAAACTGCATTCTGAGTTCACAGACCTCCATTCTATGACTTCACACATCTCCATTGTATGACTTCACTCACCTCCATTCTGACTTCACACACCTCCATTCTGACTTCAAACACCTCAATTCTGTGACTTCCCACACCTCCATTCTATGATTTCACACACTTCCATTCTATGACTTCACACACTTACATGCTATGAGTTCACACACCTCATTTCTGAGTTGACACACCTCCATTCTGTGATTTCACATACCTCCATACTATGACTTCACACACCTCCATTCTAGGACTTCACACACCTCCATTCGTTGACATCAAAAACCACCATTCTATGACTTCACACAACTCCATTTTGACTTCACACACCTCCATTCTATGAGTTCACACACCTCCATTATATGACTTCAGACACCTCCATTCTATGACTTCACACACCTCTATTCTATGACTTCACACACCTCCATTCTATGACTTCACACACCTCCATTCTGTGACTTCACACACCTCCACTCTATGACTTCAAACACCTTCATTCTTACTTCACAAACATCCATTCTGTGACTTCACACACCTTCATTCTGACTTCACACACCTCCATTCTGTGACTTCACACACCTCAGTTCTGTGACTTCACACACCTTCATTCTGACTTCACACACCTCCATTCTATGACTTCACACACCTCCATTCTATGTCTTCACACACCTCCATTTTGTGACTTCACACACCTAAATTCTATGACTTCACAAACCTCCATTGTGACTTCACACACCTCCATTTATGAGTTCAAACACCTCCATTCTGACTTCACACACCTCCATTCTATGACTTCACACACCTCCGTTCTGACTTCACACAACTCCATTCTGTGACTTCACACACCTTCATACGATGACTTCACACACATCCATCTATGACTTCACACACCTCCAATCGGAGTTCACACACCTCCATTCTGTGACTTCACACACCTCCATTCTGACTTCACACACCTTCATTTTATGACTTCACACACCTCCATTCTGTGACCTCTCACACCTCCATTCTATGACTTCACACACTTCCATTGTGACGTCACACAACTCCATTCTGTGACTTCACACACCTCCATTCTATGACTTCACACACCTCAATTCTATGACTTCACACACCTCCATTCTATGACTTCACACACCTCCATTCTTTGACTTCACACACCTCCATTCTATGAATTCAAACACCTTCATTCTTACTTCACAAACATCCATTCTGTGACATCACACACCTCCTTTCTGTGACTTCACACACCTTCATTCTGACTTCACACACCTCCATTCTCTGACTTCACACACCTCAATTCTGTGACTTGACACACCACCATTCTGACTTCACACACCTCCATTCTATCATTTCACACACCTCCATTCTATGACTTCACACACCTCCATTCTGTGACTTCACACACCTCCATTCTGACTTCACACCCCTCCATTCTGACTTCACATACCTCCATTCTGACTTCACACAGCTCCATTCTATGAATTCACACACCTCCATTCTGTGACTTCACACACCAAATTTTTGACTTCACACACCTCCATTCTGTGACTTCACACACCTCCATTCTGTGACTTCACACACCTCCGTTTTGCCTTCAAACACTTACAATCTGTGACTTCACACACCTCCATTCTGACTTCACACACCTCCATTCTGTGACTTCACACACCTCAATGCTGTGACTTCACACACCTCCATTCTGACTTCACATACCTCCATTCTATGATTTCACACACCTCCATTCTATGACTTCACACACCTCCATTCTGTGACTTCACACACCTCCATTCTGTGACTTCACACACCTCCATTCTGTGACTTCACACACCTCCATTCTGTGACTTCACACACCTCCGTTTTGACTTCACACACCTCCATTCTGTGACTTCACACACCTCTATTGTTTCACTTCACACACCTCCATTCTTTGACTTCACACACCTCCATTCCATGACTTCACACACCTCCATTCTATGAATTCACACACCTCCATTCTATGAGTTCACACACCTCCAATTTGACTTCACACACCTCCATTCTATGACTTCACACACCTTCATTCTTACTTCAGAAACATCCATTCTCTGACTTCACTCACCTCCATTCTATGACTTCACAAACCTCCATTATGTGACTTCACACACCTCCATTCTGAGTTCACACACCTCCAATCTGTGACTTCACACACCTCCATTCGTTGACATCAAAAACCACCATTCTATGACTTCACGCAACTCCATTTTAACTTCACACACCTCCATTCTATGACTTCACACACCTCCATTTTATGACTTCACACACATACATTCTATGACTTCACACACCTCCATTCTGTGACTTCACACACCTCCACTCTATGACTTCAAACGCCATCATTCTTACTTCACAAACATCCATTCTGTGACTTCACACACCTCCATTCTGTGATTTCACAAACTTTCATTCTGACTTCACACACCTCCATTCTGTGACTTCACACACCTCAATTCTGTGACTTCACACACCTCCCTTCTGACTTCACACACCTCCATTCTATGACTTCACTCACCTCCATTCTATGACTTCACAAACCTCCATTTTGTGACTTCACACACCTAAATTCTATGACTTCACACACCTCCATTGTGACTTCGCACACCTCCATTTTTGAGTTCACACACCTCCATTCTGACTTCACACACCTCCATTCTATGACTTCACACACCTCCGTCTGACTTCACACAGATTCATTCTGTGACTTCACAAAACTCCATTCTGTGATTTCACACACCTCCATACTATGACTTCACACACCTCCATCTATGACTTTACACACCTCCATTCTGAGTTCACACACCTCCATTCTGTGACTTCATAAACCTCCATTCTGACTTCACACACCTTCATTCTATGACTTCACACACCTCCATTCTGTGACTTCACACACCTCCATTCTATGACTTCACACACCTCCATTCTATGACTTCAAACACCTTCATTCTGACTTCACACACCTCCATTCTCTGACTTCACAGACCTCAATTCTGTGACGTGACACACCTCCATTCTGACTTCACACACCTTCATTCTATGATTTCACACACCTCCATTCTATGACTTCACACACCTCCATTCTGTGTCTTCACACACCTGCATTCTATGACTTCACACACATCCATTCTGTGACTTCACACACCTCCATTCTGAGTTCACACACCTCCATTCTGTGATTTCACACACCTCCTTTCTATGACTTCACACACCTCCATTCTGAGTTCACACACCTCCATTCTATGACTTCACAAAACTGCATTCTGAGTTCACAGACCTCCATTCTATGACTTCACACATCTCCATTGTATGACTTCACTCACCTCCATTCTGACTTCACACACCTCCATTCTGACTTCAAACACCTCAATTCTGTGACTTCCCACACCTCCATTCTATGATTTCACACACTTCCATTCTATGACTTCACACACTTACATGCTATGAGTTCACACACCTCATTTCTGAGTTGACACACCTCCATTCTGTGATTTCACATACCTCCATACTATGACTTCACACACCTCCATTCTAGGACTTCACACACCTCCATTCGTTGACATCAAAAACCACCATTCTATGACTTCACACAACTCCATTTTGACTTCACACACCTCCATTCTATGAGTTCACACACCTCCATTATATGACTTCAGACACCTCCATTCTATGACTTCACACACCTCTATTCTATGACTTCACACACCTCCATTCTATGACTTCACACACCTCCATTCTGTGACTTCACACACCTCCACTCTATGACTTCAAACACCTTCATTCTTACTTCACAAACATCCATTCTGTGACTTCACACACCTCCATTCTGTGATTTCACACACCTTCATTCTGACTTCACACACCTCCATTCTGTGACTTCACACACCTCAGTTCTGTGACTTCACACACCTTCATTCTGACTTCACACACCTCCATTCTATGACTTCACACACCTCCATTCTATGTCTTCACACACCTCCATTTTGTGACTTCACACACCTAAATTCTATGACTTCACAAACCTCCATTGTGACTTCACACACCTCCATTTATGAGTTCAAACACCTCCATTCTGACTTCACACACCTCCATTCTATGACTTCACACACCTCCGTTCTGACTTCACACAACTCCATTCTGTGACTTCACACACCTTCATACGATGACTTCACACACATCCATCTATGACTTCACACACCTCCAATCGGAGTTCACACACCTCCATTCTGTGACTTCACACACCTCCATTCTGACTTCACACACCTTCATTTTATGACTTCACACACCTCCATTCTGTGACCTCTCACACCTCCATTCTATGACTTCACACACTTCCATTGTGACGTCACACAACTCCATTCTGTGACTTCACACACCTCCATTCTATGACTTCACACACCTCAATTCTATGACTTCACACACCTCCATTCTATGACTTCACACACCTCCATTCTTTGACTTCACACACCTCCATTCTATGACTTCAACACCTTCATTCTTACTTCACAAACATCCATTCTGTGACTTCACACACCTCCTTTCTGTGACTTCACACACCTTCATTCTGACTTCACACACCTCCATTCTCTGACTTCACACACCTCAATTCTGTGACTTGACACACCACCATTCTGACTTCACACACCTCCATTCTATCATTTCACACACCTCCATTCTATGACTTCACACACCTCCATTCTGTGACTTCACACACCTCCATTCTGACTTCACACCCCTCCATTCTGACTTCACATACCTCCATTCTGACTTCACACAGCTCCATTCTATGAATTCACACACCTCCATTCTGTGACTTCACACACCAAATTTTTGACTTCACACACCTCCATTCTGTGACTTCACACACCTCCATTCTGTGACTTCACACACCTCCGTTTTGCCTTCAAACACTTACAATCTGTGACTTCACACACCTCCATTCTGACTTCACACACCTCCATTCTGTGACTTCACACACCTCAATGCTGTGACTTCACACACCTCCATTCTGACTTCACATACCTCCATTCTATGATTTCACACACCTCCATTCTATGACTTCACACACCTCCATTCTGTGACTTCACACACCTCCATTCTGTGACTTCACACACCTCCATTCTGTGACTTCACACACCTCCATTCTGTGACTTCACACACCTCCGTTTTGACTTCACACACCTCCATTCTGTGACTTCACACACCTCTATTGTTTCACTTCACACACCTCCATTCTTTGACTTCACACACCTCCATTCCATGACTTCACACACCTCCATTCTATGAATTCACACACCTCCATTCTATGAGTTCACACACCTCCAATTTGACTTCACACACCTCCATTCTATGACTTCACACACCTTCATTCTTACTTCAGAAACATCCATTCTCTGACTTCACTCACCTCCATTCTATGACTTCACAAACCTCCATTATGTGACTTCACACACCTCCATTCTGAGTTCACACACCTCCAATCTGTGACTTCACACACCTCCATTCGTTGACATCAAAAACCACCATTCTATGACTTCACGCAACTCCATTTTAACTTCACACACCTCCATTCTATGACTTCACACACCTCCATTTTATGACTTCACACACATACATTCTATGACTTCACACACCTCCATTCTGTGACTTCACACACCTCCACTCTATGACTTCAAACGCCATCATTCTTACTTCACAAACATCCATTCTGTGACTTCACACACCTCCATTCTGTGATTTCACAAACTTTCATTCTGACTTCACACACCTCCATTCTGTGACTTCACACACCTCAATTCTGTGACTTCACACACCTCCCTTCTGACTTCACACAGATCCATTCTATGACTTCACTCACCTCCATTCTATGACTTCACAAACCTCCATTTTGTGACTTCACACACCTAAATTCTATGACTTCACACACCTCCATTGTGACTTCGCACACCTCCATTTTTGAGTTCACACACCTCCATTCTGACTTCACACACCTCCATTCTATGACTTCACACACCTCCGTCTGACTTCACACAGATTCATTCTGTGACTTCACAAAACTCCATTCTGTGATTTCACACACCTCCATACTATGACTTCACACACCTCCATCTATGACTTTACACACCTCCATTCTGAGTTCACACACCTCCATTCTGTGACTTCATAAACCTCCATTCTGACTTCACACACCTTCATTTTATGACTTCACACACCTCCATTCTGTGACTTCTCACACCTCCATTCTATGAGTTCACAATCTTCCATTGTGACGTCACGCAACTCCATTCTATGAGTTCACACATCTCCATTCTATGATTTCACACACCTCCATTCTGACTTCACACACCTCCATTCTATGACATCACAGACCTCCAATCTGTGACTTCACTCACCTCCACTCTATGACTTCACAGTCCTCCATTCTATGACTTCCCACACCTCCTTTCTATGACTTCACCCACCTCAGTCTATGACTTCACACACCTCCATTCTGACTTCACACACCTCCATTCTGTGACTTCACACACCTCCATTCTATGACTTCACACATCAATTCTATGACTTCACACACCTCCATTCTATGACTTCACACACCTCCATTCTGTGACTTCACACACCTCCATTCTATGACTTCAAACACCTTCATTCTGACTTCACACACCTCCATTCTCTGACTTCACAGACCTCAATTCTGTGACGTGACACACCTCCATTCTGACTTCACACACCTTCATTCTATGATTTCACACACCTCCATTCTATGACTTCACACACCTCCATTCTGTGTCTTCACACACCTCCATTCTGACTTCACACATCTCCATTCTGACTTCACACACCTCCATTCTGACTTCACACAGCTCCATTCTATGAATTCACACACCTCCATTCTGTGACTTCACACACCACATTTTTGACTTCACACACCTCCATTCTGTGACTTCACACACCTCCATTCTGTGACTTCACACACCTCCGTTTTGACTTCACACACTTCCAATCTGTGACTTCACACACCTCCATTCTGTGACTTCACACACCTCTATTGTTTCACTTCACACACCTCCATTCTTTGACTTCACACACCGCCATTCCATGACTTCACAAACCTCCATTCTATGAGTTCACACACCTCCATTCTATGAGTTCACACACCTCCAATTTGACTTCACACATCTCCATTCTATGACTTCACACACCTTCATTCTTACTTCAGAAACATCCATTCTCTGACTTCACACACCTCCATTCTATGACTTCACACTCCTCCATTCTATGACTTCCCACACCTCCTTTCTATGACTTCAGCCACCTCAGTCTATGACTTCACACACCTCCATTCTGACTTCACACACCTCCATTCTGTGACTTCACACACCTCCATTCTATGACTTCACACACCTCAGTTCTATGACTTCACACACCTCCATTCTATGACTTCACACACCTCCATGCTTTGACTTCACACACCGCCATTCTATGACTTCAAACACATTCATTCTTACTTCACAAACATCCATTCTGTGACTTCACACACCTCCATTCTGATTTCACACACATCCTTTCTATGACTTCACACACTTCCATACTATGACTTCACACACCTCCATTCTGTGGCTTCACACACCTACATTCTGAGTTCACACACCTCCATTCTGACTTCACACACCTCCATTCTATGACTTCACACACCAACATTCTATGATTTAACAAACCTCCATTCTATGATTTCACACACCCATTTTGACTTCACACACCTAAAATATATGACTTCATACCCGTCCATTCTGTGACTTCACACATCTCCATTCTATGACTTCACACACCTCCTTTCTGTGACTTCACCCACCTCCATTCTGTGACTTCACATACCTCCATTGTATGACTTCACAAACCTCCATTCTGTGACTTCACACACCTCCATTCTGTGATTTCACAAACCTCCATTCTCTGATTTCTCACACCTCAATTCTATGACTTCACAAACCTCCAGTTTATGACGTCACACACCTCAATTCTATGACTTCACACACCTCCATTCTGACTTCACACTTCTCCATTCTTTGACTTCGCACACCTCTATTCTGACTTCACACACCTCCATTCTGTGACTTCACACACCTCCATTCTATGACTTCACACACCTACATTCTTTGAATTCACACACAACCATTTTGACTTCACACCTCCTTTCTGTGACTTCACCCACCTCCATTCTGTGACTTCACATACCTCCATTGTATGACTTCACAAACCTCCATTCTGTGACTTCACACACCTCCATTCTGTGATTTCACAAACCTCCATTCTCTGATTTCTCACACCTCAATTCTATGACTTCACACACCTCCAGTTTATGACGTCACACACCTCCATTCTATGACTTCACACACCTCCATTCTGACTTCACACTTCTCCATTCTTTGACTTCGCACACCTCTATTCTGACTTCACACACCTCCATTCTGTGACTTCACACACCTCCATTCTATGACTTCACACACCTACATTCTTTGACTTCACACACAACCATTTTGACTTCACACCTCCATTCTGTGACTTCACACACTTACATTTGTGACTTCTCACACCACCGTTTTGACTTCACACATCTCCATTCTGTGACTTCACACACCTCCATTCTGTGACTTCACACAGCTCCATTCTGTGAATTCACACACCTCCATTCTGTGATTTCTCACACCTCCCTTCCGTGACTTCACCTACCTCCATTCTATGACTTCACACACCTCCATTCTATGACATCACACACCTCCATTCTATGACTTCACACACTTCCACTCTATGACTTCACACACCACCATTCTATGACTTCACACACCTCCATTCTATGACTTCCTACACATGCATTCTGACTTCACACCCCTCCATTGTATGTCTTCACACATCTTCTTTCTGTAACTTCCCACACTTCCAGTGTTTGACTTCACAAACCACCATTCCATGACTTCACACACCTCCATTCTATGAGTTCACACACCTCCATTCTTTGACTTCACACACCTCCATTGTGACTTCACACACATACATTCTGTGACTTCACACACCTCCATTTGTGACTTCACACACCACCATTTTGATTTCACACACCACCATTCTGTGACTTCACACACCTCCATTCTTTCACTTCACACACCTCCGTTTTGACTTCACACACTTCCATTCTGTGACTTCACACACCTCCATTCTGTGACTTCACACACCACCATTGTTTGACTTCACACACCTCCATTCTATGACTTCACACACCTCCATTCTATTAGTTCACAAACATCCATTCTATGGGTTCAACACCAAAATTTTGTCTTCACACACCTCCATTCTATGACTTCACACACCTTCATTCTTAATTCAGAAACATCCATTCTATGACTTCACACACCTCCATTCTATAACTTCGCAAACCTCCATTCTATGACTTCACACACTCCATTCGGAGTTCACACACCTGCATTCGGTGACTTCACACACCTCCATTCTGACTTCACACACCTCCATTCTATGACTTCACACACTTCCATTCTATTACTTCACACACCCCCATTCTGTGACTTCACACACCTCCATTCTGTGATTTCACACACCTCCATTCTATGACTTCACACACCAACATTCTATGCTTTAACACACCTCCATTCTATGATTTCACACATCCATTTTGACTTCACACACCTAAGATATATGACTTCATACCCGTCCATTCTGTGACTTCACACACCTCCATTCTATGACTTCACACACCTTCTTTCTGTGACTTCACCCACCTCCATTCTGTGACTTCACATACCTCCATTCTATGACTTCACAAACCTCCATTCTGTGACTTCACACAGCTCCATTCTGTGACTTCACAAACCTCCATTCTCTGATTTGTCACACATCAATTCTATGACTTCACACACCTCCAGTTTATGACGTCACACACCTCTATTTTGACTTCACACACCTCCATTATGTGACTTCACACACCTCCACTCTGTGACTTCACAAACCTCCATTCTATGATTTCACACACCTCCATTCTATGACTTCACACACCTCCATTTTATGACGTCACACACCTCCATTTCGGCTTCTCACACCTCCATTCTGTGACTTCACACACCGCCATTCTATGACTTCACACACTTCCTTTGTGACGTCACACACCTCCATTCTATGAGTTCACACACCTCCATTCTATGACTTCACACACCTCCATTCTGACTTCACACACCTCCATTCTATGACTGCACAAACCTCAAATATGTGACTTCACTCACCTCCACTCTAATACTTCACACTTCTCCAATCTATGACTTCCCACACCTCCTTTCTATGACTTCACCCACCTCCATTTTATGACTTCACACAACTCCATTCTGTGACTTCACACACCTCCTTTCTATGACCTCACACACCCTCATTCTATGATATCACACACCTCCTTTCTATGACTTCACACATCCATTTTGACTTCACACACCTCCAACATATGACTTCAAACACCTCAATTCTGTGACTTCACACACCTCCATTCTATGAGTTCATACCTTCCATTCTTTGACTTCACAGACCTCCATTCTATGACTTCACACACTACCATTCTATGACTTCACACACCTCCATTCTGTGATTTTACACACCTCCATTCTGACTTTACACACCTCCATTCTGTGACGTCACACACCTCCATTCTGTAACTTCCCACACCTCCATTATGTGACTTCACACACCTCCATTCTATGATTTCACACACCTCCATTCTATGACTCCACCCACCTCCATTCTATGACTTCACACCTCCAATCTGACTTCACACACCTCCATTCTGTCACTTCACACACCTCCATTCTATCACTTCACACACCTCCATTCTATGACTTCACACACCTCCATTCTATGGCTGCACACACCTCCATTCTGTGACTTCACACACCTCCATTCTATGACTTCACACACCTTCTTCTTACTTCACAAACATACATTCTATGACTTCACACACCTCCATTCTATGACTTCACACACCTCCATTCTGTGACTTCACACACCTCCATTCTGACTTCACAGAGCTCCATTCTATGACTTCACACACCTCCATTCTTACTTTACAAACATCCAATCTATAACTTCACACACCTCCATTCTATGACTTTACACACCTCCATTCTGTGACTTCACATACCTCCATTGTATGACTTCACACACCTCCATTCTGTGACTTCACACACCTCCATTCTATGACTTCACACACTTCCATTGTGACGTCACACACCTCCATTCTATGAGTTCACACACCTCCATTCTGACTTCACACACCTCCATTCTATTACTTCACACACCTCCATTCTGAATTCACACAGCTCCATTCTGTGACTTCACAAAACTCTATTCTATGGTTTCACACACCTCCATACTATGACTTCACACAACTCCATCTATGACTTCACTCACCTCCATTCTGACATCACACACCTGTATTCTATGACTTTGCACACCTCCATTCTTTGACATCACACACCTCCGTTTTGACTTCACACACTTCCATTCTGTGACTTCACACACCTCCATTCTGTGACTTCACACACCACCATTGTTTGACTTCACACACCTCCATTCTTTGACTTCACACACCTCCATTCTATTAGTTCACAAACATCCATTCTATGAGTTCAACACCAAAATTTTGTCTTCACACACCTCCATTCTATGACTTCACACACCTTCATTCTTAATTCAGAAACATCCATTCTATGACTTCACACACCTCCATTCTATGACTTCGCAAACCTCCATTCTGTGACTTCACACACCTCCATTCGCAGTTCACACCTCCATTCGGTGACTTCACACACCTCCATTCTGACGTCACACACCTCCATTCTATGACTTCACACACTTCCATTCTATGACTTCACACACCTCCATTCTGTGACTTCACACACCTCCATTCTATGACTTCACACACCAACATTCTATGATTTAACACACCTCCATTCTATGATTTCACACATCCATTTTGACTTCACACACCTAAAATATATGACTTCATACCCGTCCATTCTGTGACTTCACACATCTCCATTCTATGACTTCACACACCTCCTTTCTGTGACTTCACCCACCTCCATTCTGTGACTTCACATACCTCCATTCTATGACTTCACAAACCTCCATTCTGTGACTTCACACACTCCATTCTGTGACTTCACAAACCTCCATTCTCTGATTTCTCACACCTCTATTCTATGACTTCACACACCTCCAGTTTATGACGTCACACACCTCTATTTTGACTTCACATACCTCCATTATGTGACTTCACACACATCCCTTCTGGGACTTCACACACCTCCATTCTATGACTTCACACACCTTCATTCTGTGACTTCACACACCTCCATTCTATGACTTCACACACTTCCATTCTATGATTTCACATACCTCCATGCTATGACTTCACACACCTCCATTCTGTGACTTCACACACCTCCATTCTGAGTTCACACACCTCCATTCTGTGACTTCACACACCTACATTCTATGATTTCACACACCTGCATTCTATGACTTCACACACCTCCATTTTATGACGTCACACACCTCCATTTTGGCTTCTCACACCTCCATTCTGTGACTTCACACACCTCCATTCTATGACTTCACACACTTCCTTTGTGACGTCACACGCCTCCATTCTATGAGTTCACACACCTCCATTCTATGACTTCACACACCTCCATTCTGACTTCACACACCTACATTCTATGACTTCACAGACCTCGAATATGTGACTTCACCCACCTCCACTCTAATACTTCACACTCCCCTAATCTATGACTTCCCACACCTCCTTTCTATGACTTCACCCACCTCCATTTTATGACTTCACACACCTCCATTCTGTGACTTCACACACCTCCATTCTATGACCTCACACACCCTCATTCTATGATTTCACACACCTCCATTCTATGACTTCACAAATCCATTTTGATTTCACACACCTCCAATATATGACTTCAAACACCTCAATTCTGTGACTTCACACACCTCCATTCTATGAGTTCATACCTTCCATTCTGTGACTTCACAGACCTCCATTCTATGACTTCACACACTTCCATTCTATGACTTCACACACCTCCATTCTGTGACTTTACACACCTCCATTCTGACTTCACACTCCTCCATTCTGTGACGTCACACACCTCCATTCTGTGACTTCCCACACCTCCATTATGTGACTTCACACACCTCCATTCTATGATTTCACACACCTCCATTCTATGACTTCACCCACCTCCATTCTATGACTTCACACCTCCATTCTGACTTCACACACCTCCATTCTGTCACTTCACACACCTCCATTATATGACTTCACACACCTCCAGTTTATGACGTCACACACCTCTATTTTGACTTCACACACCTCCATTATGTGACTTCACACACCTCCACTCTGTGACTTCACAAACCTCCATTCTATGATTTCACACACCTCCATTCTATGACTTCACACACCTCCATTTTATGACGTCACACACCTCCATTTCGGCTTCTCACACCTCCATTCTGTGACTTCACACACCGCCATTCTATGACTTCACACACTTCCTTTGTGACGTCACACACCTCCATTCTATGAGTTCACACACCTCCATTCTATGACTTCACACACCTCCATTCTGACTTCACACACCTCCATTCTATGACTGCACAAACCTCAAATATGTGACTTCACTCACCTCCACTCTAATACTTCACACTTCTCCAATCTATGACTTCCCACACCTCCTTTCTATGACTTCACCCACCTCCATTTTATGACTTCACACAACTCCATTCTGTGACTTCACACACCTCCTTTCTATGACCTCACACACCCTCATTCTATGATATCACACACCTCCTTTCTATGACTTCACACATCCATTTTGACTTCACACACCTCCAACATATGACTTCAAACACCTCAATTCTGTGACTTCACACACCTCCATTCTATGAGTTCATACCTTCCATTCTTTGACTTCACAGACCTCCATTCTATGACTTCACACACTACCATTCTATGACTTCACACACCTCCATTCTGTGATTTTACACACCTCCATTCTGACTTTACACACCTCCATTCTGTGACGTCACACACCTCCATTCTGTAACTTCCCACACCTCCATTATGTGACTTCACACACCTCCATTCTATGATTTCACACACCTCCATTCTATGACTCCACCCACCTCCATTCTATGACTTCACACCTCCAATCTGACTTCACACACCTCCATTCTGTCACTTCACACACCTCCATTCTATCACTTCACACACCTCCATTCTATGACTTCACACACCTCCATTCTATGGCTGCACACACCTCCATTCTGTGACTTCACACACCTCCATTCTATGACTTCACACACCTTCTTCTTACTTCACAAACATACATTCTATGACTTCACACACCTCCATTCTATGACTTCACACACCTCCATTCTGTGACTTCACACACCTCCATTCTGACTTCACAGAGCTCCATTCTATGACTTCACACACCTCCATTCTTACTTTACAAACATCCAATCTATAACTTCACACACCTCCATTCTATGACTTTACACACCTCCATTCTGTGACTTCACATACCTCCATTGTATGACTTCACACACCTCCATTCTGTGACTTCACACACCTCCATTCTATGACTTCACACACTTCCATTGTGACGTCACACACCTCCATTCTATGAGTTCACACACCTCCATTCTGACTTCACACACCTCCATTCTATTACTTCACACACCTCCATTCTGAATTCACACAGCTCCATTCTGTGACTTCACAAAACTCTATTCTATGGTTTCACACACCTCCATACTATGACTTCACACAACTCCATCTATGACTTCACTCACCTCCATTCTGACATCACACACCTGTATTCTATGACTTTGCACACCTCCATTCTTTGACATCACACACCTCCGTTTTGACTTCACACACTTCCATTCTGTGACTTCACACACCTCCATTCTGTGACTTCACACACCACCATTGTTTGACTTCACACACCTCCATTCTTTGACTTCACACACCTCCATTCTATTAGTTCACAAACATCCATTCTATGAGTTCAACACCAAAATTTTGTCTTCACACACCTCCATTCTATGACTTCACACACCTTCATTCTTAATTCAGAAACATCCATTCTATGACTTCACACACCTCCATTCTATGACTTCGCAAACCTCCATTCTGTGACTTCACACACCTCCATTCGCAGTTCACACCTCCATTCGGTGACTTCACACACCTCCATTCTGACGTCACACACCTCCATTCTATGACTTCACACACTTCCATTCTATGACTTCACACACCTCCATTCTGTGACTTCACACACCTCCATTCTATGACTTCACACACCAACATTCTATGATTTAACACACCTCCATTCTATGATTTCACACATCCATTTTGACTTCACACACCTAAAATATATGACTTCATACCCGTCCATTCTGTGACTTCACACATCTCCATTCTATGACTTCACACACCTCCTTTCTGTGACTTCACCCACCTCCATTCTGTGACTTCACATACCTCCATTCTATGACTTCACAAACCTCCATTCTGTGACTTCACACACTCCATTCTGTGACTTCACAAACCTCCATTCTCTGATTTCTCACACCTCTATTCTATGACTTCACACACCTCCAGTTTATGACGTCACACACCTCTATTTTGACTTCACATACCTCCATTATGTGACTTCACACACATCCCTTCTGGGACTTCACACACCTCCATTCTATGACTTCACACACCTTCATTCTGTGACTTCACACACCTCCATTCTATGACTTCACACACTTCCATTCTATGATTTCACATACCTCCATGCTATGACTTCACACACCTCCATTCTGTGACTTCACACACCTCCATTCTGAGTTCACACACCTCCATTCTGTGACTTCACACACCTACATTCTATGATTTCACACACCTGCATTCTATGACTTCACACACCTCCATTTTATGACGTCACACACCTCCATTTTGGCTTCTCACACCTCCATTCTGTGACTTCACACACCTCCATTCTATGACTTCACACACTTCCTTTGTGACGTCACACGCCTCCATTCTATGAGTTCACACACCTCCATTCTATGACTTCACACACCTCCATTCTGACTTCACACACCTACATTCTATGACTTCACAGACCTCGAATATGTGACTTCACCCACCTCCACTCTAATACTTCACACTCCCCTAATCTATGACTTCCCACACCTCCTTTCTATGACTTCACCCACCTCCATTTTATGACTTCACACACCTCCATTCTGTGACTTCACACACCTCCATTCTATGACCTCACACACCCTCATTCTATGATTTCACACACCTCCATTCTATGACTTCACAAATCCATTTTGATTTCACACACCTCCAATATATGACTTCAAACACCTCAATTCTGTGACTTCACACACCTCCATTCTATGAGTTCATACCTTCCATTCTGTGACTTCACAGACCTCCATTCTATGACTTCACACACTTCCATTCTATGACTTCACACACCTCCATTCTGTGACTTTACACACCTCCATTCTGACTTCACACTCCTCCATTCTGTGACGTCACACACCTCCATTCTGTGACTTCCCACACCTCCATTATGTGACTTCACACACCTCCATTCTATGATTTCACACACCTCCATTCTATGACTTCACCCACCTCCATTCTATGACTTCACACCTCCATTCTGACTTCACACACCTCCATTCTGTCACTTCACACACCTCCATTATATGACTTCACACACCTCCATTCTATGACTTCACACACCTCCATTCTATGACTTCACAAACCTCCATTCTGTGACTTCACAAACCTTCTTCTTACTTCACAAACATACATTCTATGACTTCACACACCTCCATTCTATGACTTCACACACCTCCATTTTGTGACTTCACACACCTCCAGTCTGACTTCACAGAGCTCCATTCTATGACTTCACACACCTCCATTCTTACTTTACAAACATCCATTCTATAACTTCACACACCTCCATTCTATGACTTTACACACCTCCATTCTGTGACTTCACATACCTCCATTCTATGACTTCACACACCTCCATTCTGTGACTTCACACACCTCCATTCTATGACTTCACACACTTCCATTGTGACGTCACACACCTCCATTCTATGAGTTCACACACCTCCATTCTGACTTCACACACCTCCATTCTATTACTTCACACACCTCCATTCTGAATTTACACAGCTCCATTCTGTGTCTTCACAAAACTCCATTCTATGGTTTCACACACCTCCATACTATGACTTCACACAACTCCATCTATGACTTCACACACCTCCATTCTGACATCACACACCTCTATCCTATGACTTTGCACACCTCCATTCTGTGACTTCACACACCTCCATTCTGTGACTTCACACACCTTCATTCTATGACTTCACAGACCTCGAATCTCTGACTTCATTCACCTGCACTCTATGACTTCACACACCTCCATTCAATGACTTCACAAACCTCCATTCTGTGACTTCACACACCTCCATTCTGACTTCACACACCTCCATTCTGTGACTTCACACACCTCCATTCTGTGACTTCACACACCTCCATTCTATGACTTCACACACCAACATTCTATGATTTAACAAACCTCCATTCTATGATTTCACACATCCATTTTGACTTCACACACCTAAAATATATGACTTCATACCCGTCCATTCTGTGACTTCACAAACCTCCATTCTATGACTTCACACACCTCCTTTCTGTGACTTCACCCACCTCCATTCTGTGACTTCACATTCCTCCATTCTATGACTTCACACACCTCCATTCTGTGACTTCACAAACCTCCATTCTCTGATTTCTCACACCTCAATTCTATGACTTCACACACCTCCAGTTTATGACGTCACACACCTCCATTCTATGACTTCACACACCTCCATTCTGACTTCACACACCTCCATTCTATGACTATCCACACCTCTATTCTGACTTCACACACCTCCATTCTGTGACTTCACACACCTCCATTCGATGACTTCACACACCTACATTCTTTGACTTCACACACAACCATTTTGACTTCACACCTCCATTCTGTGACTTCACACACTTACATTTGTGACTTCTCACACCATCTTTTTGACTTCACACATCTCCATTCTGTGACTTCACACACCTCCATTCTGTGACTTCACACAGCTCCATTCTGTGACTTCACACACCTCCATTCTGTGATTTCTCACACCTCCCTTCCATGACTTCACCCACCTCCATTCTATGACTTCACACACCTCCATTCTATGACATCACACACCTCCATTCTATGACTTCACACACTTCCACTCTATGACTTCACACACCACCATTCTATGACTTCACATACCTCCATTCTATGACTTCGTACACATGCATTCTGACTTCACACACCTCCATCGTATGTCTTCACACATCTTCTTTCTGTAACTTCCCACACTTACAATGTTTGACTTCACAAACCACCATTCCATGACTTCACACACCTCCATTCTATGAGTTCACACACCTCCATTCTTTGACTTCACACACCTCCATTGTGACTTCACACACATACATTCTGTGACTTCACACACCTCCATTTGTGACTTCACACACCACCATTTTGATTTCACACACCACCATTCTGTGACTTCACACACCTCCATTCTTTCACTTCACACACCTCCGTTTTGACTTCACACACTTCCATTCTGTGACTTCACACACCTCCATTCTGTGACTTCACACACCACCATTGTTTGACTTCCCACACCTCCATTCTATGACTTTACACACCTCCATTCTATTAGTTCACAAACATCCATTCTATGAGTTCAACACCAAAATTTTGTCTTCACACACCTCCATTCTATGACTTCACACACCTTCATTCTTAATTCAGAAACATCCATTCTATGACTTCACACACCTCCATTCTATGACTTCGCAAACCTCCATTCTGTGACTTCACACACCTCCATTCGGAGTTCACACACCTCCATTCGGTGACTTCACACACCTCCATTCTGACTTCACACACCTCCATTCTATGACTTCACACACTTCCATTCTATGACTTCACACACCTCCATTCTGTGACTTCACACACCTCCATTCTGTGACTTCACACACCTCCATTCTATGACTTCACACACCAACATTCTATGATTTAACACACCTCCATTCTATGATTTCACACATCCATTTTGACTTCACACACCTAAAATATATGACTTCATACCCGTCCATTCTGTGACTTCACACACCTCCATTCTATGACTTCACACACCTCCTTTCTATGACTTCACCCACCTCCATTCTGTGACTTCACATACCTCCATTCTATGACTTCACAAACCTCCATTCTGTGACTTCACTCACTCCTTTCTGTGACTTCACAAACCTCCATTCTATGATTTCTCACACCTCAATTCTATGACTTCACACACCTCCAGTTTATGACGTCACACACCTCTATTTTGACTTCACACACCTCCATTATGTGACTTCACACACCTCCACTCTGTGACTTCACAAACCTCCATTCTATGATTTCACACACCTCATTCTATGACTTCACCCACCTCCATTTTATGACGTCACACACCTCCATTTCGGCTTCTCACACCACCATTCTGTGACTTCACACACCGCCATTCTATGACTTCACACACTTCCTTTGTGACGTCACACACCTCCATTCTATGAGTTCACACACCTCCATTCTATGACTTCACACACCTCCATTCTGACTTCACACACCTCCATTCTATGACTTCACAAACCTCGAATATGTGACTTCACTCACCTCCACTCTAATACTTCACACTCCTCCAATCTATGACTTCCCACACCTCCTTTCTATGACTTCACCCACCTCCATTTTATCACTTCACACACCTCCATTCTGTGACTTCACACACCTCCTTTCTATGACCTCACACACCCTCATTCTATGATATCACACACCTCCTTTCTATGACTTCACACATCCATTTTGACTTCACACACCTCCAATATATGACTTCAAACACCTCAATTCTGTGACTTCACACACCTCCATTCTATGAGTTCATACCTTCCATTCTTTGACTTCACAGACCTCCATTCTATGACTTCACACACTTCCATTCTATGACTTCACACACCTCCATTCTGTGACTTTACACACCTCCATTCTGACTTCACACACCTCCATTCTGTGACGTCACACACCTCCATTCTGTGACTTCCCACACCTCCATTATGTGTCTTCACACACCTCCATTCTATGATTTCACACACCTCCATTCTATGACTTCACCCACCTACATTCTATGACTTCACACCTCCATTCTGACTTCACACACCTCCATTCTGTCACTTCACACACCTCCATTCTATGACTTCACACACCTCCATTCTATGACTTCACACACCAACATTCTATGATTTAACACACCTCCATTCTATGATTTCACACATCCATTTTGACTTCAAACACCTAAAATATATGACTTCATACCCGTCCATTCTGTGACTTCACACACCTCCATTCTATGACTTCACACACCTCCTTTCTGTGTCTTCACCCACCTCCATTCTGTGACTTCACATACCTCCATTCTATGACTTCACAAACCTCCATTCTGTGATTTCACACACCTCCATTCTGTGACTTCACAAACCTCCATTCTCTGATTTCTCACACCTCAATTCTATGACTTTACACACCTCCAGTTTATGACGTCACACACCTCTATTTTGACTTCACACACCTCCATTATGTGACTTCACACACCTCCACTCTGTGACTTCACAAACCTCCATTCTATGATTTCACACACCTCCATTCTATGACTTCACCCACCTCCATTTTATGACGTCACACACCTCCATTTCGGCTTCTCACACCTCCATTCTGTGACTTCACACACCTCCATTCTTTCACTTCACACACCTCCGTTTTGACTTCACACACTTCCATTCTGTGACTTCACACACCTCCATTCTGTGACTTCACACACCACCATTGTTTGACTTCACACACTTCTATTTTGACTTCACACACCTTCATTCTGTGACTTCACACACCTCCATTCTATGACTTCACACACTTCCATTCTATGATTTCACATACCTCCATGCTATGACTTCACACACCTCCATTCTGTGACTTCACACACCTCCATCTGAGTTCACACACCTCCACTCTGTGACTTCACACACCTCCATTCTATGATTTCACACACCTCCATTCTATGACTTCACACACCTCCATTTTATGACGGCACACACCTCCATTTTGGCTTCTCACAGATCCATTCTGTGACTTCACACACCTCCATTCTATGACTTCACACATTTCCTTTGTGACGTCACACACCTCCATTCTATGAGTTCACACACCTCCATTCTATGACTTCACACACCTCCATTCTGACTTCAAACACCTCCATTCTATGACTTCACAGACCTCGAATATGTGACTTCACTCACCTCCACTCTAATACTTCACACTCCCCCAATCTATGACTTCCCACACCTCCTTTCTATGACTTCACCCACCTCCATTTTATGACTTCACACACCTCCATTCTGTGACTTCACACACCTCCATTCTATGACCTCACACACCCTCATTCTATGATTTCACATACCTCCATTCTATGACTTCACACATCCATTTTGACTTCACACACCTCCAATATATGACTTCAAACACCTCAATTCTGTGACTTCACACACCTCCATTCTATGAGTTCATACCTTCCGTTAAGTGACTTCACAGACCTCCATTCTGTGACTTCACACACTTCCATTCTATGACTTCACACACCTCCATTCTGTGACTTTACACACCTCCATTCTGACTTCACACACCTCCATTCTGTGACGTCACACACCTCCACTCTGTGACCTCCCACACCTCCATTATGTGACTTCACACACATCCATTCTATGATTTCACACACCTCCATTCTATGACTTCACCCACCTCCATTCTATGATTTCACACCTCCATTCTGACTTCACACACCTCCATTCTGTCACTTCACACACCTCCATTATATGACTTCACACACCTCCATTCTATGACTTCACACACCTCCATTCTATGACTTCACACACCTCCATTCTGTGACTACACACACCTCCATTCTGTGACTTCACACACCTCCATTCTTTGAGTTCACACACCTCCGTTTTGACTTCACACACTTCCATTCTGTGACTTCACACACTTACATTCTGTGACTTCACACACCTCCATTCTTTGACTTCACACACCTCCATTCCACGACTTCACACACCTCCATTCTATTACTTCACACACATCCATTCTATGAGTTCACACACCACAATATTTCTTCACACACCTGCATTCTATGACTTCGCAAACCTCCATTCTGTGACTTCACACACCTCCATTCGGAGTTCACACACCTCCATTCGGTGACTTCACACACCTCCATTCTGACTTCACACACCTCAATTCTATGACTTCACACACTTCCGTTCTGTGACTTCACACACCTCCATTCTGTGACTTCACACACCTCCATTCTGTGACTTCACACACCTCCATTGTGACTTCACACACATACATTCTGTGACTTCACACACCTCCATTTGTGACTTCACACACCACCATTTTGATTTCACACACCACCATTCTGTGACTTCACACACCTCCATTCTTTCACTTCACACACCTCCGTTTTGACTTCACACAATTCCATTCTGTGACTTCACACACCTCCATTCTGTGACTTCACACAACTCCATCTATGACTTCACACACCTCCATTCTGACATCACACACCTCTATTCTATGACTTTGCACACCTCCATTCTGTGACTTCACATACCTCCATTCTATGACTTCACACACCTCCATTCTGTGACTTCACACACCTCCATTCTATGACTTCACAGACCTCGAATCTGTGACTTCATTCACCTGCACTCTATGACTTCACACACCTCCATTCAATGACTTCACAAACCTCCATTCTGTGACTTCACACACCTCCATTCTGACTTCACACACCTCCATTCTATGACTTCACACACTTCCATTCTATGACTTCACACACCTCCATTCTGTGACTTCACCCACCTCCATTCTGTGACTTCACATTCCTCCATTCTATGACTTCACAAACCTCCATTCTCTGATTTCTCACATCTCAATTCTATGACTTCACACACCTCCAGTTTATGACGTGACACACCTCCATTCTATGACTTCACACACCTCCATTCTGACTTCACACATCTCCATTCTATGACTTTCCACACCTCTATTCTGACTTCACACACCTCCATTCTGTGACTTCAGACAGCTCCATTCTGTGACTTCACACACCTCCATTCTGTGATTTCTCACACCTCCCTTCCGTGACTTCACCCACCTCCATTCTATGACTTCACACACCTCCATTCTATGACATCACACACCTCCATTCTATGACTTCACACACTTCCACTCTATGACTTCACACACCACCATTCTATGACTTCACATACCTCCATTCTATGACTTCCTACACATGCATTCTGACTTCACACACCTCCATCGTATGTCTTCACACATTTCTTTCTGTAACTTCCCACACTTCCAATGTTTGACTTCACAAACCACCATTCCATGACTTCACACACCTCCATTCTATGAGTTCACACACCTCCCTTCTTTGACTTCACACACCTCCATTGTGACTTCACACACATACATTCTGTGACTTCACACACCTCCATTTGTGACTTCACACACCACCATTTTGATTTCACACACCACCATTCTGTGACTTCACACACCTCCATTCTTTCACTTCACACACCTCTGTTTTGACTTCCCACACTTCCATTCTGTGACTTCACACACCTCCATTCTGTGACTTCACACACCACCATTGTTTGACTTCACACACCTCCATTCTATGACTTCACACACCTCCATTCTATTAGTTCACAAACATCCATTCTATGAGTTCAACACCAAAATTTTGTCTTCACACACCTCCATTCTATGACTTCACACACCTTCATTCTTAATTCAGAAACATCCATTTTATGACTTCACACACCTCCATTCTATGACTTCGCAAACCTCCATTCTGTGACTTCACACACCTCCATTCGGAGTTCACACACCTCCATTCGGTGACTTCACACACCTCCATTCTGACTTCACACACCTCCATTCTATGACTTCACACACTTCCATTCTATGACTTCACACACCTCCATTCTGTAACTTCACACACCTCCATTCTGTGACTTCACACACCTCCATTCTATGACTTCACACACCAACATTCTATGATTTAACACACCTCCATTCTATGATTTCACACATCCATTTTGACTTCACACACCTAAAATATATGACTTCATACCCGTCCATTCTGTGACTTCACACACCTCCATTCTATGACTTCACACACCTCCTTTCTGTGACTTCACCCACCTCCATTCTGTGACTTCACATACCTCCATTCTATGACTTCACAAACCTCCATTTTGTGACTTCACACACCTCCATTCTGTGACTTCACAAACCTCCATTCTCTGATTTCTCACACCTCAATTCTATGACTTCACACACCTCCAGTTTATGACGTCACACACCTCTATTTTGACTTCACACACCTCCATTATGTGACTTCACACACCTCCACTCTGTGACTTCACAAACCTCCATTCTATGATTTCACACACCTCCATTCTATGACTTCACACACCTCCATTTTATGACATCACACACCTCCATTTCGGCTTCTCACACCTCCATTCTGTGACTTCACACACCGCCATTCTATGACTTCACACACTTCCTTTGTGACGTCACACACCTCCATTCTATGAGTTCACACACCTCCATTCTATGACTTCACACACCTCCATTCTGACTTCACACACCTCCATTCTATGACTTCACAAACCTCGAATATGTGACTTCACTCACCTCCACTCTAATACTTCACACTCCTCCAATCTATGACTTCCCACACCTCCTTTCTATGACTTCACCCACCTCCATTTTATGACTTCACACACCTCCATTCTGTGACTTCACACACCTCCTTTCTATGACCTCACACACCCTCATTCTATGATATCACGCACCTCCTTTCTATGACTTCACACATGCAGTTTGACTTCACACACCTCCAATATATGACTTCAAACACCTCAATTCTGTGACTTCACACACCTCCATTCTATGAGTTCATACCTTCCATTCTTTGACTTCACAGACCTCCATTCTATGACTTCACACACTTCCATTCTATGACTTCACACACCTCCATTCTGTGACTTTACACACCTCCATTCTGACTTCACACACCTCCATTCTGTGACGTCACACACCTCCATTCTGTGACTTCCCACACCTCCATTATGTGACTTCACACACCTCCATTCTATGATTTCACACACCTCCATTCTATGACTTCACCCACCTACATTCTATGACTTCACACCTCCATTCTGACTTCACACACCTCCATTCTGTCACTTCACACACCTCCATTCTATGACTTCACACACCTCCATTCTATGACTTCACACACCTCCATTCTATGACTTCACACACCTCCATTGTGTGACTTCATACACATCCATTCTATGACTTCACACACCTTCTTCTTACTTCACAAACATACATTCTATGACTTCACACACCTCCATTCTATGACTTCACACACCTCCATTCTGTGACTTCACACACCTCCATTCTGACTTCACAGAGCTCCATTCTATGACTTCACACACCTCCATTCTTACTTTACAAACATCCATTCTATAACTTCACACACCTCCATTCTATGACTTTACACACCTCCATTCTGTGACTTCACATACCTCCATTGTATGACTTCACACACCTCCATTCTGTGACTTCACACACCTCCATTCTATGACTTCACACACTTCCATTGTGACGTCACACACCTCCATTCTATGAGTTCACACACCTCCATTCTGACTTCATACACCTCCTTTCTATTACTTCACACACCTCCATTCTGAATTCACACAGCTCCATTCTGTGACTTCACAAAACTCCATTCTATGGTTTCACACACCTCCATACTATGACTTCACACAACTCCATCTATGACTTCACTCACCTCCATTCTGATATCACACACCTCTATTCTATGACTTTGCACACCTCCATTCTTTGACTTCACACACCTCCGTTTTGACTTCACACACTTCCATTCTTTGACTTCACACACCTCCATTCTGTGACTTCACACACCACCATTGTTTGACTTCACACACCTCCATTCTTTGACTTCACACACCACCAATGTTTGACTTCACACACCTCCATTCTTTGACTTCACACACCTCCATTCTATTAGTTCACAAACATCCATTCTATGAGTTCAACACCAAAATTTTGTCTTCACACACCTCCATTCTATGACTTCACACACCTTCATTCTTAATTCGGAAACATCCATTCTATGACTTCACACACCTCCATTCTATGACTTCGCAAACCTCCATTCTGTGACTTCACACACCTCCATTCGGAGTTCACACACCTCCATTCGGTGACTTCACACACCTCAGTTCTGACATCACACACCTCATTCTATGACTTCACACACTTCCATTCTATGACTTCAAACACCTCCATTCTGTGACTTCGCACACCTCCATTCTATGACTTCACACACCAACATTCTATGATTTAACACACCTCCATTCTATGATTTCACACATCCATTTTGACTTCACACACCTAAAATATATGACTTCATACCCGTCCATTCTGTGACTTCACACACCTCCATTCTATGACTTCACACACCTCCTTTCTGTGACTTCACCCACCTCCATTCTGTGACTTCACATACCTCCATTCTATGACTTCACAAACCTCCATTCTGTGACTTCACACACTCCATTCTGTGACTTCACAAACCTCCATTCTATGATTTCTCACACCTCAATTCTATGACTTCACACACCTCCAGTTTATGACGTCACACACTTCTATTTTGACTTCACACACCTCCATTATGTGACTTCACACACACCCCTTCTGTGACTCCACACACCTCCATTTTATGACTTCACACACCTTCATTCTGTGACTTCACACACCTCCATTCTATGACTTCACACACTTCCATTCTATGATTTCACATACCTCCATGCTATGACTTCACACACCTCCATTCTGTGACTTTACACACCTCCATTCTGACTTCACACACCTCCATTCTGTGACGTCACACACCTCCATTCTGTGACTTCCCACACCTCCATTATGTGACTTCACACACCTCCATTCTATGATTTCACACACCTCCATTCTATGACTTCACCCACCTACATTCTATGACTTCACACCTCCATTCTGACTTCACACACCTCCATTCTGTCACTTCACACACCTCCATTCTATGACTTCACACACCTCCATTCTATGACTTCACACACCTCCATTCTATGACTTCACACACCTCCATTGTGTGACTTCATACACATCCATTCTATGACTTCACACACCTTCTTCTTACTTCACAAACATACATTCTATGACTTCACACACCTCCATTCTATGACTTCACACACCTCCATTCTGTGACTTCACACACCTCCATTCTGACTTCACAGAGCTCCATTCTATGACTTCACACACCTCCATTCTTACTTTACAAACATCCATTCTATAACTTCACACACCTCCATTCTATGACTTTACACACCTCCATTCTGTGACTTCACATACCTCCATTGTATGACTTCACACACCTCCATTCTGTGACTTCACACACCTCCATTCTATGACTTCACACACTTCCATTGTGACGTCACACACCTCCATTCTATGAGTTCACACACCTCCATTCTGACTTCATACACCTCCTTTCTATTACTTCACACACCTCCATTCTGAATTCACACAGCTCCATTCTGTGACTTCACAAAACTCCATTCTATGGTTTCACACACCTCCATACTATGACTTCACACAACTCCATCTATGACTTCACTCACCTCCATTCTGATATCACACACCTCTATTCTATGACTTTGCACACCTCCATTCTTTGACTTCACACACCTCCGTTTTGACTTCACACACTTCCATTCTTTGACTTCACACACCTCCATTCTGTGACTTCACACACCACCATTGTTTGACTTCACACACCTCCATTCTTTGACTTCACACACCACCAATGTTTGACTTCACACACCTCCATTCTTTGACTTCACACACCTCCATTCTATTAGTTCACAAACATCCATTCTATGAGTTCAACACCAAAATTTTGTCTTCACACACCTCCATTCTATGACTTCACACACCTTCATTCTTAATTCGGAAACATCCATTCTATGACTTCACACACCTCCATTCTATGACTTCGCAAACCTCCATTCTGTGACTTCACACACCTCCATTCGGAGTTCACACACCTCCATTCGGTGACTTCACACACCTCAGTTCTGACATCACACACCTCCATTCTATGACTTCACACACTTCCATTCTATGACTTCAAACACCTCCATTCTGTGACTTCGCACACCTCCATTCTATGACTTCACACACCAACATTCTATGATTTAACACACCTCCATTCTATGATTTCACACATCCATTTTGACTTCACACACCTAAAATATATGACTTCATACCCGTCCATTCTGTGACTTCACACACCTCCATTCTATGACTTCACACACCTCCTTTCTGTGACTTCACCCACCTCCATTCTGTGACTTCACATACCTCCATTCTATGACTTCACAAACCTCCATTCTGTGACTTCACACACTCCATTCTGTGACTTCACAAACCTCCATTCTATGATTTCTCACACCTCAATTCTATGACTTCACACACCTCCAGTTTATGACGTCACACACTTCTATTTTGACTTCACACACCTCCATTATGTGACTTCACACACACCCCTTCTGTGACTCCACACACCTCCATTTTATGACTTCACACACCTTCATTCTGTGACTTCACACACCTCCATTCTATGACTTCACACACTTCCATTCTATGATTTCACATACCTCCATGCTATGACTTCACACACCTCCATTCTGTGACTTTACACACCTCCATTCTGACTTCACACACCTCCATTCTGTGACGTCACACACCTCCATTCTGTGACTTCCCACACCTCCATTATGTGACTTCACACACCTCCATTCTATGATTTCACACACCTCCATTCTATGACTTCACCCACCTACATTCTATGACTTCACACCTCCATTCTGACTTCACACACCTCCATTCTGTCACTTCACACACCTCCATTCTATGACTTCACACACCTCCATTCTATGACTTCACACACCTCCATTCTATGACTTCACACACCTCCATTGTGTGACTTCATACACATCCATTCTATGACTTCACACACCTTCTTCTTACTTCACAAACATACATTCTATGACTTCACACACCTCCATTCTATGACTTCACACACCTCCATTCTGTGACTTCACACACCTCCATTCTGACTTCACAGAGCTCCATTCTATGACTTCACACACCTCCATTCTTACTTTACAAACATCCATTCTATAACTTCACACACCTCCATTCTATGACTTTACACACCTCCATTCTGTGACTTCACATACCTCCATTCTATGACTTCACACACCTCCATTCTGTGACTTCACACACCTCCATTCTATGACTTCACACACTTCCATTGTGACGTCACACACCTCCATTCTATGAGTTCACACACCTCCATTCTGACTTCATACACCTCCTTTCTATTACTTCACACACCTCCATTCTGAATTCACACAGCTCCATTCTGTGACTTCACAAAACTCCATTCTATGGTTTCACACACCTCCATACTATGACTTCACACAACTCCATCTATGACTTCACTCACCTCCATTCTGACATCACACACCTCTATTCTATGACTTTGCACACCTCCATTCTTTGACTTCACACACCTCCGTTTTGACTTCACACACTTCCATTCTTTGACTTCACACACCTCCATTCTGTGACTTCACACACCACCATTGTTTGACTTCACACACCTCCATTCTTTGACTTCACACACCACCAATGTTTGACTTCACACACCTCCATTCTTTGACTTCACACACCTCCATTCTATTAGTTCACAAACATCCATTCTATGAGTTCAACACCAAAATTTTGTCTTCACACACCTCCATTCTATGACTTCACACACCTTCATTCTTAATTCGGAAACATCCATTCTATGACTTCACACACCTCCATTCTATGACTTCGCAAACCTCCATTCTGTGACTTCACACACCTCCATTCGGAGTTCACACACCTCCATTCGGTGACTTCACACACCTCAGTTCTGACATCACACACCTCCATTCTATGACTTCACACACTTCCATTCTATGACTTCAAACACCTCCATTCTGTGACTTCGCACACCTCCATTCTATGACTTCACACACCAACATTCTATGATTTAACACACCTCCATTCTATGATTTCACACATCCATTTTGACTTCACACACCTAAAATATATGACTTCATACCCGTCCATTCTGTGACTTCACACACCTCCATTCTATGACTTCACACACCTCCTTTCTGTGACTTCACCCACCTCCATTCTGTGACTTCACATACCTCCATTCTATGACTTCACAAACCTCCATTCTGTGACTTCACACACTCCATTCTGTGACTTCACAAACCTCCATTCTATGATTTCTCACACCTCAATTCTATGACTTCACACACCTCCAGTTTATGACGTCACACACTTCTATTTTGACTTCACACACCTCCATTATGTGACTTCACACACACCCCTTCTGTGACTCCACACACCTCCATTTTATGACTTCACACACCTTCATTCTGTGACTTCACACACCTCCATTCTATGACTTCACACACTTCCATTCTATGATTTCACATACCTCCATGCTATGACTTCACACACCTCCATTCTGTGACTTCACACACCTCCATCTGAGTTCACACACCTCCAATCTGTGACTTCACATACCTACATTCTATGATTTCACACACCTCCATTCTATGACTTCACACACCTCCATTTTATGACGTCACACAGCTCCATTTTGGCTTCTCACACCTCCATTCTGTGACTTCACACACCTCCATTCTATGACTTCACACATTTCCTTTGTGACGTCACACACCTCCATTCTATGAGTTCACACACCTCCATTCTATGACTTCACACACCTCCATTCTGACTTCAAACACCTCCATTCTATGACTTCACAGACCTCGAATATGTGACTTCACTCACCTCCACTCTAATACTTCACACTCCCCCAATCTATGACTTCCCACACCTCCTTTCTATGACTTCACCCACCTCCATTTTATGACTTCACACACCTCCATTCTGTGACTTCACACACCTCCATTCTATGACCTCACAAACCCTCATTCTATGATTTCACATACCTCCATTCTATGACTTCACACATCCATTTTGACTTCACACACCTCCAATATATGACTTCAAACACCTCAATTCTGTGACTTCACACACCTCCATTCTATGAGTTCATACCTTCCATTCTGTGACTTCACAGACCTCCATTCTATGACTTCACACACTTCCATTCTATGACTTCACACACCTCCATTCTGTGACTTTACACACCTCCATTCTGACTTCACACACCTCCATTCTGTGACGTCACACACCTCCATTCTGTGACCTCCCACACCTCCATTATGTGACTTCACACACCTCCATTCTATGATTTCACACACCTCCATTCTATGACTTCACCCACCTCCATTCTATGACTTCACACCTCCATTCTGACTTCACACACCTCCATTCTGTCACTTCACACACCTCCATTATATGACTTCACACACCTCCATTCTATGACTTCACACACCTCCATTCTATGACTTCACACACCTCCATTCTGTGACTTCACACACCTCCATTCTGTGACTTCACACACCTCCATTCTGACTTCACATAGCTCCATTCTATGACTTCACACACCTCCATTCTTACTTTACAAACATCCATTCTATAACTTCACACACCTCCATTCTATGACTCTACACAGCTCCATTCTGTGACTTCACACACCTCCATTCTTTGAGTTCACACACCTCCGTTTTGACTTCACACACTTCCATTCTGTGACTTCACACACTTACATTCTGTGACTTCACACACCTCCATTCTTTGACTTCACACACCTCCATTCCACGACTTCACACACCTCCATTCTATTACTTCACACACATCCATTCTATGAGTTCACACACCACAATATTTCTTCACACACCTCCATTCTATGACTTCGAAAACCTCCACTCTGTGACTTCACACACCTCCATTCGGAGTTCACACACCTCCATTCGGTGACTTCACACACCTCCATTCTGACTTCACACACCTCAATTCTATGACTTCACACACTTCCATTCTGTGACTTCACACACCTCCATTCTGTGACTTCACACACCTCCATTCTGTGACTTCACACACCTCCATTGTGACTTCACACACATACATTCTGTGACTTCACACACCTCCATTTGTGACTTCACACACCACCATTTTGATTTCACACACCACCATTCTGTGACTTCACACACCTCCATTCTGTGACTTCACACACCTCCATTCTGTGACTTCACACAACTCCATCTATCACTTCACACACCTCCATTCTGACATCACACACCTCCATTCTATGACTTCACACACCTCCATTCTGTGACTTCACACACCTCCATTCTATGACTTCACACACCTCCATTCTGTGACTTCACACACCTCCATTCTATGACTTCACAGACCTCGAATCTGTGACTTCATTCACCTGCACTCTATGACTTCACACACCTCCATTCAATGACTTCACAAACCTCCATTCTGTGACTTCACACACCTCCATTCTGACTTCACACACCTCCATTCTATGACTTCACACACTTCCATTCTATGACTTCACACACCTCCATTCTGTGACTTAACACACCTCCATTCTGTGACTTCACACACCTCCATTCTATGACTTCACACACCAACATTCTATGATTTAACAAACCTCCATTCTATGATTTCACACATCCATTTTGACTTCACACACCTAAAATATATGACTTCATACCCGTCCATTCTGTGACTTCACACACCTGCATTCTATGACTTCACACACCTCCTTTCTGTGACTTCACCCAATTCCATTCTGTGACTTCACATTCCTCCATTCTATGACTTCACAAACCTCCATTCTGTGACTTCACACACCTCCATTCTGTGACTTCACAAACCTCCATTCTCTGATTTCTCACACCTCAATTCTATGACTTCACACACCTCCAGTTTATGACGTCCCACACCTCCATTCTATGACTTCACACACCTCCATTCTGACTTCACACACCTTCATTCTATGACTTTCCACACCTCTATTCTGACTTCACACACCTCCATTCTTTGACTTCACACACCTCCATTCGATGACTTCACACACCTACGTTCTTTGACTTCACACACAACAATTTTGACTTCACATCTCCATTCTGTGACTTCACACACTTACATTTGTGACTTCTCACACCACCTTTGTGACTTCACACATCTCCATTCTGTGACTTCACACACCTCCATTCTGTGACTTCACACAGCTGCATTCTGTGACTTCACACACCTCCATTCTATGATTTCTCACACCTCCCTTCCGTGACTTCACCCACCTCCATTCTATGACTTCACACACCTCCATTCTATGACATCACACACCTCCATTCTATGAATTCACACACTTCCACTCTATGACTTCACACACCACCATTCTATGACTTCACATACCTCCATTCTATGACTTCCTACACATGCATTCTGACTTCACACACCTCCATCGTATGTCTTCACACATTTCTTTCTGTAACTTCCCACACTTCCAATGTTTGACTTCACAAACCACCATTCCATGACTTCGCACACCTCCATTCTATGAGTTCACACACCTCCATTCTTTGAATTCACACACCTCCATTGTGACTTCACACACATACATTCTGTGACTTCACACACCTCCATTTGTGACTTCACACACCACCATTTTGATTTCACACACCACCATTCTGTGACTTCACACACCTCCATTCTTTCACTTCACACACCTCCGTTTTGACTTCACACACTTCCATTCTGTGACTTCACACACCTCCATTCTGTGACTTCACACACCACCATTGTTTGACTTCCCACACCTCCATTCTATGACTTCACACACCTCCATTCTATTAGTTCACAAACATCCATTCTATGAGTTCAACACCAAAATTTTGTCTTCACACACCTCCATTCTATGACTTCACACACCTTCATTCTTAATTCAGAAACATCCATTCTATGACTTCACACACCTCCATTCTATGACTTCGCAAACCTCCATTCTGTGACTTCACACACCTCCATTCGGAGTTCACACACCTCCATTCGGTGACTTCACACACCTCCATTCTGACTTCACACACCTCCATTCTATGACTTCACACACTTCCATTCTATGACTTCACACACCTCCATTCTGTGACTTCACACACCTCCATTCTGTGACTTCACACACCTCCATTCTATGACTTCACACACCAACATTCTATGATTTAACACACCTCCATTCTATGATTTCACACATCCATTTTGACTTCACACACCTAAAATATATGACTTCATACCCGTCCATTCTGTGACTTCACACACCTCCATTCTATGACTTCACACACCTCCTTTCTGTGACTTCACACACCTCCATTCTGTGACTTCACATACCTCCATTCTATGACTTCACAAACCTCCATTTTGTGACTTCACACACCTCCATTCTGTGACTTCACAAACCTCCATTCTCTGATTTCTCACACCTCAATTCTATGACTTCACACACCTCCAGTTTATGACGTCACACACCTCTATTTTGACTTCACACACCTCCATTATCTGACTTCACACACCTCCACTCTGTGACTTCACAAACCTCCATTCTATGATTTCACACACCTCCATTCTATGACTTCACCCACCTGCATTTTATGACGTCACACACCTCCATTTCGGCTTCTCACACCTCCATTCTGTGACTTCACCCACCGCCATTCTATGACTTCACACACTTCCTTTGTGACGTCACACACCTCCATTCTATGAGTTCACACACCTCCATTCTATGACTTCACACACCTCCATTCTGACTTCACACACCTCCATTCTATGACTTCACAAACCTCGAATATGTGACTTCACTCACCTCCACTCTAATACTTCACACTCCTCCAATCTATGACTTCCCACACCTCCATTCTATGAGTTCACCCACCTCCATTTTATGACTTCACACACCTCCATTCTGTGACTTCACACACCTCCTTTCTATGACCTCACACACCCTCATTCCATGATATCACGCACCTCCTTTCTATGACTTCACACATGCAGTTTGACTTCACACACCTCCAATATATGACTTCAAACACCTCAATTCTGTGACTTCACACACCTCCATTCTATGAGTTCATACCTTCCATTCTTTGACTTCACAGACCTCCATTCTATGACTTCACACACTTCCATTCTATGACTTCACACACCTCCATTCTGTGACTTTACACACCTCCATTCTGACTTCACACACCTCCATTCTGTGACGTCACACACCTCCATTCTGTGACTTTCCACACCTCCATTATGTGACTTCACACACCTCCATTCTATGATTTCACACACCTCCATTCTATGACTTCACCCACCTCCATTCTATGACTTCACACCTCCATTCTGACTTCACACACCTCCATTCTGTCACTTCACACACCTCCATTCTATGACTTCACACACCTCCATTCTATGACTTCACACACCTCCATTCTATGACTTCACACACCTCCATTTGTGACTTCACACACCTCCATTCTATGACTTCACACACCTTCTTCTTACTTCACAAACATACATTCTATGACTTCACACACCTCCATTCTATGTCTTCACACACCTCCATTCTGTGACTTCACACACCTCCATTCTGACTTCACAGAGCTCCATTCTATGACTTCACACACCTCCATTCTTACTTTACAAACATCCATTCTATAACTTCACACACCTCCATTCTATCACTTTACACACCTCCATTCTGTGACTTCACACACCTCCATTCTATCACTTCAAACACTTCCATTGTGACGTCACACACCTCCATTCTATGAGTTCACACACCTCCATTCTGACTTCATACACCTACATTCTATTACTTCACACACCTCCATTCTGAATTCACACAGCTCCATTCTGTGACTTCACAAAACTCCATTCTATGGTTTCACACACCTCCATACTATGACTTCACACTACTCCATCTATGACTTCACTCACCTCCATTCTGACATCACACACCTCTATTCTATGACTTTGCACACCTCCATTCTTTGACTTCACACACCTCCGTTTTGACTTCACACACTTCCATTCTGTGACTTCACACACCTCCATTCTGTGACTTCACACACCACCATTGTTTGACTTCACACACCTCCATTCTATGACTTCACACACCTCCATTCTATTAGTTCACGAACATCCATTCTATGAGTTCAACACCAAAATTTTGTCTTCACACACCTCCATTCTATGACTTCACACACCTTCATTCTTAATTCAGAAACATCCATTCTATGACTTCACACACCTCCATTCTATGACTTCGCAAACCTCCATTCTGTGACTTCACACACTTCCATTCGGAGTTCACACACCTCCATTCGGTGACTTCACACACCTCCATTCTGACTTCACACACCTCCATTCTATGACTTCACACACTTCCATTCTATGACTTCACACACCTCCATTCTGTGACTTCACACACCTCCATTCTGTGACTTCACACACCTCCATTCTATGACTTCACACACCAACATTCTATGATTTAACACACCTCCATTCTATGATTTCACACATCCATTTTGACTTCACACACCTAAAATATATGACTTCATACCCGTCCATTCTGTGACTTCACACACCTCCATTCTATGACTTCATACACCTCCTTTCTGTGACTTCACCCACCTCCATTCTGTGACTTCACATACCTCCATTCTATGACTTCACAAACCTCCATTTTGTGACTTCACACACCTCCATTCTGTGACTTCACAAACCTCCATTCTCTGATTTCTCACACCTCAATTCTATGACTTCACACACCTCCAGTTTATGACGTCACACACCTCTATTTTGACTTCACACACCTCCATTATGTGACTTCACACACCTCCACTCTGTGACTTCACAAACCTCCATTCTATGATTTCACACACCTCCATTCTATGACTTCACCCACCTCCATTTTATGACGTCACACACCTCCTTTTCGGCTTCTCACACCTCCATTCTGTGACTTCACACACCGCCATTCTATGACTTCACACACTTCCTTTGTGACGTCACACACCTCCATTCTGACTTCACACACCTCCATTCTATGACTTCACAAACCTCGAATATGTGACTTCACTCACCTCCACTCTAATACTTCACACTCCTCCAATCTATGACTTCCCACACCTCCTTTCTATGACTTCACCCACCTCCATTTTATGACTTCACACACCTCCATTCTGTGACTTCACACACCTCCTTTCTATGACCTCACACACCCTCATTCTATGATATCACGCACCTCCTTTCTATGACTTCACACATGCAGTTTGACTTCACACACCTCCCATATATGACTTCAAACACCTCAATTCTGTGACTTCACACACCTCCATTCTATGAGTTCATACCTTCCATTCTTTGACTTCACAGACCTCCATTCTATGACTTCACACACTTCCATTCTATGACTTCACACACCTCCATTGTGTGACTTCACACACCTCCATTCTATGACTTCACACACCTCCATTCTGTGACGTCACACACCTCCATTCTGTGACTTCCCACACCTCCATTATGTGACTTCACACACCTCCATTCTATGATTTCACACACCTCCATTCTATGACTTCACCCACCTCCATTCTATGACTTCACACCTCCATTCTGACTTCACACACCTCCATTCTGTCCCTTCACACACCTCCATTCTATGACTTCACACACCTCCATTCTATGACTTCACACACCTCCATTCTATGACTTCACGCACCTCCATTGTGTGACTTCACACACTTCCATTCTATGACTTCACACACCTTCTTCTTACTTCACAAACATACATTCTATGACTTCACACACCTCCATTCTATGACTTCACACACCTCCATTCTGTGACTTCACACACCTCCATTCTGACTTCACAGAGCTCCATTCTATGACTTCACACACCTCCATTCTTACTTTACAAACATCCATTCTATAACTTCACACACCTCCATTCTATGACTTTACACACCTCCATTCTGTGACTTCACATACCTCCATTCTATGACTTCACACACCTCCATTCTGTGACTTCACACACCTCCATTCTATTACTTCACACACTTCCATTGTGACGTCACACACCTCCATTCTATGAGTTCACACACCTCCATTCTGATTCATACACCTCCATTCTATTACTTCACACACCTCCATTCTGAATTCACACAGCTCCATTCTGTGACTTCACAAAACTCCATTCTATGGTTTCACACACCTCCATACTATGACTTCACACAACTCCATCTATGACTTCACTCACCTCCATTCTGACATCACACACCTCTATTCTATGACTTTGCACACCTCCATTCTTTGACTTCACACACCTCCGTTTTGACTTCACACACTTCCATTCTGTGACTTCACACACCTCCATTCTGTGACTTCACACACCACCATTGTTTGACTTCACACACCTCCATTCTTTGACTTCACACACCTCCATTCTGTGACGTCACACACCTCCATTCTATGAGTTCATACCTTCCGTTCTGTGACTTCACAGACCTCCATTCTATGACTTCACACACTTCCATTCTATGACTTCACACACCTCCATTCTGTGACTTTACACACCTCCATTCTGACTTCACACACCTCCATTCTGTGACGTCACACACCTCCATTCTGTGACCTCCCACACCTCCATTATGTGACTTCACACACCTCCATTCTATGATTTCACACACCTCCATTCTATGACTTCACCCACCTCCATTCTATGACTTCACACCTCCATTCTGACTTCACACACCTCCATTCTGTCACTTCACACACCTCCATTCTATGACTTCACACACCTCCATTCTATGACTTCACACACCTCCATTCTATGACTTCACACACCTCCATTCTGTGACTTCACACACCTCCATTCTGTGACTTCACACACCTCCATTCTGACTTCACATAGCTCCATTCTATGACTTCACACACCTCCATTCTTACTTTACAAACATCCATTCTATAACTTCACACACCTCCATTCTATGACTCTACACACCTCCCTTCTGTGACTTCACACACCTCCATTCTTTGAGTTCACACACCTCCGTTTTGACTTCACACACTTCCATTCTGTGACTTCACACACTTACATTCTGTGACTTCACACACCTCCATTCTTTGACTTCACACACCTCCATTCCACGACTTCACACACCTCCATTCTATTACTTCACACACATCCATTCTATGAGTTCACACACCACCATATTTCTTCAAACACCTCCATTCTATGACTTCGCAAACCTCCATTCTGTGACTTCACACACCTCCATTCGGAGTTCACACACCTCCATTCGGTGACTTCACACACCTCCATTCTGACTTCACACACCTCAATTCTATTACTTCACACACTTCCGTTCTGTGACTTCACACACCTCCATTCTGTGACTTCACACACCTCCATTCTGTGACTTCACACACCTCCACTGTGACTTCACACACATACATTCTGTGACTTCACACACCTCCATTTGTGACTTCACACACCACCATTTTGATTTCACACACCACCATTCTGTGACTTCACACACCTCCATTCTTTCACTTCACACACCTCCGTTTTGACTTCACACACTTCCATTCTGTGACTTCACACACCTCCATTCAGTGACTTCACACAACTCCATCTATGACTTCACACACCTCCATTCTGACATCACACACCTCTATTCTATGACATTGCACACCTCCATTCTGTGACTTCACATACCTCCATTCTATGACTTCACACACCTCCATTCTGTGACTTCACACACCTCCATTCTATGACTTCACAGACCTCGAATCTGTGACTTCATTCACCTGCACTCTATGACTTCACACACCTCCATTCAATGACTTCACAAACCTCCACTCTGTGACTTCACACACCTCCATTCTGACTTCACACACCTCCATTCTATGACTTCACACACTTCCATTCTATGACTTCACACACCTCCATTCTGAGACTTCACACACCTCCATTCTGTGACTTCACACACCTCCATTCTATGACTTCACACACCAACATTCTATGATTTAACAAACCTCCATTCTATGATTTCACACATCCATTTTGACTTCACACACCTAAAATATATGACTTCATACCCGTCCATTCTGTGACTTCACAAACCTCGATTGTATGACTTCACACACCTCCTTTCTGTGACTTCACCCACCTCCATTCTGTGACTTCACACACCTCCATTCTGTGACTTCACAAACCTCCATTCTCTGATTTCTCACACCTCAATTCTATGACTTCACACACCTGCAGTTTATGACGTCACACACCTCCATTCTATGACTTCACACACCTCCATTCTGACTTCACACAACTCCATTCTATGACTTTCCACACCTCTATTCTGACTTCACACACCTCCATTCTGTGACTTCACACACCTCCATTCGATGACTTCACACACCTACATTCTTTGACTTCACACACAACCATTTTGACTTCACACCTCCATTCTGTGACTTCACACACTTACATTTGTGATTTCTCACACCACCTTTTTGACTTCACACATCTCCATTCTGTGACTTCACACACCTCCATTCTGTGACTTCACACAGCTCCATTCTGTGACTTCACACACCTCCATTCTGTGACTTCACACACCTCCATTCTGTGATTTCTCACACCTCCCTTCCATGACTTCACCCACCTCCATTCTATGACTTCACACACCTCCATTCTATGACATCACACACCTCCATTCTATGACTTCACACACTTCCACTCTGTGACTTCACACACCACCATTCTATGACTTCACATACCTCCATTCTATGACTTCCTACACATGCATTCTGACTTCACACACCTCCATTGTATGTCTTCACACATCTTCTTTCTGTAACTTCCCACACTTCCAATGTTTGACTTCACAAACCACCATTCCATGACTTCACACACCTCCATTCTATGAGTTCACACACCTCCATTCTTTGACTTCACACACCTCCATTGTGACTTCACACACATACATTCTGTGACTTCACACACCTCCTTTCTTTCACTTCACACACCTCCGTTTTGACTTCACACACTTCCATTCTGTGACTTCACACACCTCCATTCTGTGACTTCACACACCACCATTGTTTGACTTCACACACCTCCATACTATGACTTCACACACCTCCATTCTATTAGTTCACAAACATCCATTCTATGAGTTCAACACCAAAATTTTGTCTTCACACACATCCATTCTATGACTTCACACACCTTCATTCTTAATTCAGAAACATCCATTCTATGACTTCGCACACCTCCATTCTATGACTTCGCAAACCTCCATTCTGTGACTTCACACACCTCCATTCTGACTTCACACACCTCCATTCTATGACTTCACACACCTCCATTCTATGACTTCGCAAACCTCCATTCTGTGACTTCACACACCTCCATTCGGAGTTCACACACCTCCATTCGGTGACTTCACACACCTCCATTCTGACTTCACACACCTCCATTCTATGACTTCACACACCTCCATTCTATGACTTCACACACCAACATTCTATGATTTAACACACCTCCATTCTATGATTTCACACATCCATTTTGACTTCACACACCTAAAATATATGACTTCATACCCATCCATTCTTTGACTTCACACACCTCCATTCTATGACTTCACACACCTCCTTTCTGTGACTTCACCCACCTCCATTCTGTGACTTCACATACCTCCATTCTATGACTTCACAAACCTTCATTCTGTGACTTCACACACCTCCATTCTGTGACTTCACAAACCTCCATTCTCTGATTTCTCACACCTCAATTCTATGACTTCACACACCTCCAGTTTATGACGTCACACACCTCTATTTTGACTTCACACACCTCCATTATGTGACTTCACACACTTCCACTCTGTGACTTCACAAACCTCCATTCTATGATTTCACACACCTCCATTCTATGACTTCACCCACCTCCATTTTATGACGTCACACACCTCCATTTCGGCTTCTCACACCTCCATTCTGTGACTTCACCCACCGCCATTCTATGACTTCACACACTTCCTTTGTGACGTCACACACCTCCATTCTATGAGTTCACACACCTCCATGCTATGACTTCACACACCTCCATTCTGACTTCACACACCTCCATTCTATGACTTCACAAACCTCGAATATGTGACTTCACTCACCTCCACTCTAATACTTCACACTCCTCCAATCTATGACTTCCCACACCTCCTTTCTATGACTTCACCCACCTCCATTTTATCACTTCACACACCTCCATTCTGTGACTTCACACACCTCCTTTCTATGACCTCACACACCCTCATTCTATGATATCACACACCTCCTTTCTATGACTTCACACATCCATTTTGACTTCACACACCTCCAATATATGACTTCAAACACCTCAATTCTGTGACTTCACACACCTCCATTCTATGAGTTCATACCTTCCATTCTTTGACTTCACAGACCTCCATTCTATGACTTCACACACTTCCATTCTATGACTTCACACACCTCCATTCTGTGACTTTACACACCTCCATTCTGACTTCACACACCTCCATTCTGTGACGTCACACACCTCCATTCTGTGACTTCCCACACCTCCATTATGTGACTTCACACACCTCCATTCTATGATTTCACACACCTCCATTCTATGACTTCACCCACCTCCATTCTATGACTTCACACCTCCATTCTGACTTCACACACCTCCATTCTGTCACTTCACACACCTCCATTCTATGACTTCACACACCTCCATTCTATGACTTCACACACCTCCATTCTATGACTTCACACACCTTTTTCTTACTTCACAAATATACATTCTATGACTTCACACACCTCCATTCTATGACTTCACACACCTCCATTCTGTGACTTCACACACCTCCATTCTGACTTCACAGAGCTCCATTCTATGACTTCACACACCTCCATTCTTACTTTACAAACATCCATTCTATAACTTCACACACCTCCATTCTATGACTTTACACACCTCCATTCTGTGACTTCACACACCTCCATTCTATGACTTCACACACTTCCATTGTGACGTCACACACCTCCATTCTATGAGTTCACACACCTCCATTCTGACTTCATACACCTCCATTCTATTACTTCACACACCTCCATTCTGAATTCACACAGCTCCATTCTGTGACTTCACAAAACTCCATTCTATGGTTTCACACACCTCCATACTATGACTTCACACAACTCCATCTATGACTTCACTCACCTCCATTCTGACATCACACACCTCTATTCTATGACTTTGCACACCTCCATTCTTTGACTTCACACACCTCCGTTTTGACTTCACACACTTCCATTCTGTGACTTCACACACCTCCATTCTGTGACTTCACACACCACCATTGTTTGACTTCACACACCTCCATTCTTTGACTTCACACACCACCAATGTTTGACTTCACACACCTCCATTCTTTGACTTCACACACCTCCATTCTATTAGTTCACAAACATCCATTCTATGAGTTCAACACCAAAATTTTGTCTTCACACACCTCCATTCTATGACTTCACACACCTTCATTCTTAATTCGGAAACATCCATTCTATGACTTCACACACCTCCATTCTATGACTTCGCAAACCTCCATTCTGTGACTTCACACACCTCCATTCGGAGTTCACACACCTCCATTCGGTGACTTCACACACCTCCATTCTGACTTCACACACCTCAATTCTATTACTTCACACACTTCCGTTCTGTGACTTCACACACCTCCATTCTGTGACTTCACACACCTCCATTCTGTGACTTCACACACCTCCATTGTGACTTCACACACATACATTCTGTGACTTCACACACCTCCATTTGTGACTTCACACACCACCATTTTGATTTCACACACCACCATTCTGTGACTTCACACACCTCCATTCTTTCACTTCACACACCTCCGTTTTGACTTCACACACTTCCATTCTGTGACTTCACACACCTCCATTCTGTGACTTCACACAACTCCATCTATGACTTCACACACCTCCATTCTGACATCACACACCTCTATTCTATGACATTGCACACCTCCATTCTGTGACTTCACATACCTCCATTCTATGACTTCACACACCTCCATTCTGTGACTTCACACACCTCCATTCTATGACTTCACAGACCTCGAATCTGTGACTTCATTCACCTGCACTCTATGACTTCACACACCTCCATTCAATGACTTCACAAACCTCCACTCTGTGACTTCACACACCTCCATTCTGACTTCACACACCTCCATTCTATGACTTCACACACTTCCATTCTATGACTTCACACACCTCCATTCTGAGACTTCACACACCTCCATTCTGTGACTTCACACACCTCCATTCTATGACTTCACACACCAACATTCTATGATTTAACAAACCTCCATTCTATGATTTCACACATCCATTTTGACTTCACACACCTAAAATATATGACTTCATACCCGTCCATTCTGTGACTTCACAAACCTCCATTGTATGACTTCACACACCTCCTTTCTGTGACTTCACCCACCTCCATTCTGTGACTTCACATTCCTCCATTCTATGGCTTCACAAACCTCCATTCTGTGACTTCACACACCTCCATTCTGTGACTTCACAAACCTCCATTCTCTGATTTCTCACACCTCAATTCTATGACTTCACACACCTGCAGTTTATGACGTCACACACCTCCATTCTATGACTTCACACACCTCCATTCTGACTTCACACACCTCCATTCTATGACTTTCCACACCTCTATTCTGACTTCACACACCTCCATTCTGTGACTTCACACACCTCCATTCGATGACTTCACACACCTACATTCTTTGACTTCACACACAACCATTTTGACTTCACACCTCCATTCTGTGACTTCACACACTTACATTTGTGACTTCTCACACCACCTTTTTGACTTCACACATCTCCATTCTGTGACTTCACACACCTCCATTCTGTGACTTCACACAGCTCCATTCTGTGACTTCACACACCTCCATTCTGTGACTTCACACACCTCCATTCTGTGATTTCTCACACCTCCCTTCCGTGACTTCACCCACCTCCATTCTATGACTTCACACACCTGCATTCTATGACATCACACACCTCCATTCTATGACTTCACACACTTCCACTCTGTGACTTCACACACCACCATTCTATGACTTCACATACCTCCATTCTATGACTTCCTACACATGCATTCTGACTTCACACACCTCCATTGTATGTCTTCACACATCTTCTTTCTGTAACTTCCCACACTTCCAATGTTTGACTTCACAAACCACCATTCCATGACTTCACACACCTCCATTCTATGAGTTCACACACCTCCATTCTTTGACTTCACACACCTCCATTGTGACTTCACACACATACATTCTGTGACTTCACACACCTCCATTTGTGACTTCACACACCACCATTTTGAGTTCACACACCACCATTCTGTGACTTCACACACCTCCATTCTTTCACTTCACACACCTCCGTTTTGACTTCACACACTTCCATTCTGTGACTTCACACACCTCCATTCTGTGACTTCACACACCACCATTGTTTGACTTCACACACCTCCATACTATGACTTCACACACCTCCATTCTATTAGTTCACAAACATCCATTCTATGAGTTCAACACCAAAATTTTGTCTTCACACACCTCCATTCTATGACTTCACACACCTTCATTCTTAATTCAGAAACATCCATTCTATGACTTCACACACCTCCATTCTATGACTTCGCAAACCTCCATTCTGTGACTTCACACACCTCCATTCGGAGTTCACACACCTCCATTCGGTGACTTCACACACCTGCATTCTGACTTCACACACCTCCATTCTATGACTTCACACACCTCCATTCTATGACTTCACACACCAACATTCTATGATTTAACACACCTCCATTCTATGATTTCACACATCCATTTTGACTTCACACACCTAAAATATATGACTTCATACCCGTCCATTCTTTGACTTCACACACCTCCATTCTATGACTTCACACACCTCCTTTCTGTGACTTCACCCACCTCCATTCTGTGACTTCACATACCTCCATTCTATGAGTTCACAAACCTTCATTCTGTGACTTCACACACCTCCATTCTGTGACTTCAAAAACCTCCATTCTCTGATTTCTCACACCTCAATTCTATGACTTCACACACCTCCAGTTTATGACGTCACACACCTCTATTTTGACTTCACACACCTCCATTATGTGACTTCACACACCTCCACTCTGTGACTTCACAAACCTCCATTCTATGATTTCACACACCTCCATTCTATGACTTCACCCACCTCCATTTTATGACGTCACACACCTCCATTTCGGCTTCTCACACCTCCATTCTGTGACTTCACCCACCGCCATTCTATGACTTCACACACTTCCTTTGTGACGTCACACACCTCCATTCTATGAGTTCACACACCTCCATTCTATGACTTCACACACCTCCATTCTGACTTCACACACCTCCATTCTATGACTTCACAAACCTCGAATATGTGACTTCACTCACCTCCACTCTAATACTTCACACTCCTCCAATCTATGACTTCCCACACCTCCTTTCTATGACTTCACCCACCTCCATTTTATCACTTCACACACCTCCATTCTGTGACTTCACACACCTCCTTTCTATGACCTCACACACCCTCATTCTATGATATCACACACCTCCTTTCTATGACTTCACACATCCATTTTGACTTCACACACCTCCAATATATGACTTCAAACACCTCAATTCTGTGACTTCACACACCTCCATTCTATGAGTTCATACCTTCCATTCTTTGACTTCACAGACCTCCATTCTATGACTTCACACACTTCCATTCTATGACTTCACACACCTCCATTCTGTGACTTTACACACCTCCATTCTGACTTCACACACCTCCATTCTGTGACGTCACACACCTCCATTCTGTGACTTCCCACACCTCCATTATGTGACTTCACACACCTCCATTCTATGATTTCACACACCTCCATTCTATGACTTCACCCACCTCCATTCTATGACTTCACACCTCCATTCTGACTTCACACACCTCCATTCTGTCCCTTCACCCACCTCCATTCTATGACTTCACACACCTCCATTCTATGACTTCACACACCTCCATTCTATGACTTCACGCACCTCCATTGTGTGACTTCACACACCTCCATTCTATGACTTCACACACCTTCTTACTTCACAAACATACATTCTATGACTTCACACACCTCCATTCTATGACTTCACACACCTCCATTCTGTGACTTCACACACCTCCATTCTGACTTCACAGAGCTCCATTCTATGACTTCACACACCTCCATTCTTACTTTACAAACATCCATTCTATAACTTCACACACCTCCATTCTATGACTTTACACACCTCCATTCTGTGACTTCACATACCTCCATTCTATGACTTCACACACCTCCATTCTGTGACTTCACACACCTCCATTCTATGACTTCACACACTTCCATTGTGACGTCACACACCTCCATTCTATGAGTTCACACACCTCCATTCTGACTTCATACACCTCCATTCTATTACTTCACACACCTCCATTCTGAATTCACACAGCTCCATTCTGTGACTTCACAAAACTCCATTCTATGGTTTCACACACCTCCATACTATGACTTCACACAACTCCATCTATGACTTCACTCACCTAAATTCTGACATCACACACCTCTATTCTATGACTTTGCACACCTCCATTCTTTGACTCCACACACCTCCGTTTTGACTTCACACACTTCCATTCTGTGACTTCACACACCTCCATTCTGTGACTTCACACACCACCATTGTTTGACTTCACACACCTCCATTCTTTGACTTCACACACCTCCATTCTGTGACGTCACACACCTCCATTCTATGAGTTCATACCTTCCGTTCTGTGACTTCACAGACCTCCATTCTATGACTTCACACACTTCCATTCTATGACTTCACACACCTCCATTCTGTGACTTTACACACCTCCATTCTGACTTCACACACCTCCATTCTGTGACGTCACACACCTCCATTCTGTGACCTCCCACACCTCCATTATGTGACTTCACACACCTCCATTCTATGATTTCACACACCTCCATTCTATGACTTCACCCACCTCCATTCTGTGACTTCACACCTCCATTCTGACTTCACACACCTCCATTCTGTCACTTCACACACCTCCATTCTATGACTTCACACACCTCCATTCTATGACTTCACACACCTCCATTCTATGACTTCACACACCTCCATTCTGTGACTTCACACACCTCCATTCTGACTTCACATAGCTCCATTCTATGACTTCACACACCTCCATTCTTACTTTACAAACATCCATTCTATAACTTCACACACCTCCATTCTATGACTCTACACACCTCCATTCTGTGACTTCACACACCTCCATTCTTTGAGTTCACACACCTCCGTTTTGACTTCACACACTTCCATTCTGTGACTTCACACACTTACATTCTGTGACTTCACACACCTCCATTCTTTGACTTCACACACCTCCATTCCACGACTTCACACACCTCCATTCTATTACTTCACACACATCCATTCTATGAGTTCACACACCACAATATTTCTTCACACACCTCCATTCTATGACTTCGCAAACCTCCATTCTGTGACTTCACACACCTCCATTCGGAGTTCACACACCTCCATTCGGTGACTTCACACACCTCCATTCTGACTTCACACACCTCAATTCTATTACTTCACACACTTCCGTTCTGTGACTTCACACACCTCCATTCTGTGACTTCACACACCTCCATTCTGTGACTTCACACACCTCCATTGTGACTTCACACACATACATTCTGTGACTTCACACACCTCCATTTGTGACTTCACACACCACCATTTTGATTTCACACACCACCATTCTGTGACTTCACACACCTCCATTCTTTCACTTCACACACCTCCGTTTTGACTTCACACACTTCCATTCTGTGACTTCACACACCTCCATTCTGTGACTTCACACAACTCCATCTATGACTTCACACACCTCCATTCTGACATCACACACCTCTATTCTATGACATTGCACACCTCCATTCTGTGACTTCACATACCTCCATTCTATGACTTCACACACCTCCATTCTGTGACTTCCCACACCTCCATTCTATGACTTCACAGACCTCGAATCTGTGACTTCATTCACCTGCACTCTATGACTTCACACACCTCCATTCAATGACTTCACAAACCTCCACTCTGTGACTTCACACACCTCCATTCTGACTTCACACACCTCCATTCTATGACTTCACACACTTCCATTCTATGACTTCACACACCTCCATTCTGAGACTTCACACACCTCCATTCTGTGACTTCACACACCTCCATTCTATGACTTCACACACCAACATTCTATGATTTAACAAACCTCCATTCTATGATTTCACACATCCATTTTGACTTCACACACCTAAAATATATGACTTCATACCAGTCCATTCTGTGACTTCACAAACCTCCATTGTATGACTTCACACACCTCCTTTCTGTGACTTCACCCACCTCCATTCTGTGACTTCACATTCCTCCATTCTATGACTTCACAAACCTCCATTCTGTGACTTCACACACCTCCATTCTGTGACTTCACAAACCTCCATTCTCTGATTTCTCACACCTCAATTCTATGACTTCACACACCTGCAGTTTATGACGTCACACACCTCCATTCTATGACTTCACACACCTCCATTCTGACTTCACACACCTCCATTCTATGACTTTCCACACCTCTATTCTGACTTCACACACCTCCATTCTGTGACTTCACACACCTCCATTCGATGACTTCACACACCTACATTCTTTGACTTCACACACAACCATTTTGACTTCACACCTCCATTCTGTGACTTCACACACTTACATTTGTGACTTCTCACACCACCTTTTTGACTTCACACCTCCATTCTGTGACTTCACACACCTCCATTCTGTGACTTCACACAGCTCCATTCTGTGACTTCACACACCTCCATTCTGTGACTTCACACACCTCCATTCTGTGATTTCTCACACCTCCCTTCCGTGACTTCACCCACCTCCATTCTATGACTTCACACACCTCCATTGTATGACATCACACACCTCCATTCTATGACTTCACACACTTCCACTCTGTGACTTCACACACCACCATTCTATGACTTCACATACCTCCATTCTATGACTTCCTACACATGCATTCTGACTTCACACACCTCCATTGTATGTCTTCACACATCTTCTTTCTGTAACTTCCCACACTTCCAATGTTTGACTTCACAAACCACCATTCCATGACTTCACACACCTCCATTCTATGAGTTCACACACCTCCATTCTTTGACTTCACACACCTCCATTGAGACTTCACACACATACATTCTGTGACTTCACACACCTCCATTTGTGACTTCACACACCACCATTTTGAGTTCACACACCACCATTCTGTGACTTCACACACCTCCATTCTTTCACTTCACACACCTCCGTTTTGACTTCACACACTTCCATTCTGTGACTTCACACACCTCCATTCTGTGACTTCACACACCACCATTGTTTGACTTCACACACCTCCATACTATGACTTCACACACCTCCATTCTATTAGTTCACAAACATCCATTCTATGAGTTCAACACCAAAATTTTGTCTTCACACACCTCCATTCTATGACTTCACACACCTTCATTCTTAATTCAGAAACATCCATTCTATGACTTCGCACACCTCCATTCTATGACTTCGCAAACCTCCATTCTGTGACTTCACACACCTCCATTCGGAGTTCACACACCTCCATTCGGTGACTTCACACACCTCCATTCTGACTTCACACACCTCCATTCTATGACTTCACACTCCTCCATTCTATGACTTCACACACCAACATTCTATGATTTAACACACCTCCATTCTATGATTTCACACATCCATTTTGACTTCACACACCTGAAATATATGACTTCATACCCGTCCATTCTGTGACTTCACACACCTCCATTCTATGACTTCACACACCTCCTTTCTGTGACTTCACCCACCTCCATTCTGTGACTTCACATACCTCCATTCTATGACTTCACAAACCTCCATTCTGTGACTTCACACACCTCCATTCTGTGACTTCACAAACCTCCATTCTCTGATTTCTCACACCTCAATTCTATGACTTCACACACCTGCAGTTTATGACGTCACACACCTCCATTCTATGACTTCACACACCTCCATTCTGACTTCACACACCTCCATTCTATGACTTTCCACACCTCTATTCTGACTTCACACACCTCCATTCTGTGACTTCACACACCTCCATTCGATGACTTCACACACCTACATTCTTTGACTTCACACACAACCATTTTGACTTCACACCTCCATTCTGTGACTTCACACACTTACATTTGTGACTTCTCACACCACCTTTTTGACTTCACACCTCCATTCTGTGACTTCACACACCTCCATTCTGTGACTTCACACAGCTCCATTCTGTGACTTCACACACCTCCATTCTGTGACTTCACACACCTCCATTCTGTGATTTCTCACACCTCCCTTCCGTGACTTCACCCACCTCCATTCTATGACTTCACACACCTCCATTGTATGACATCACACACCTCCATTCTATGACTTCACACACTTCCACTCTGTGACTTCACACACCACCATTCTATGACTTCACATACCTCCATTCTATGACTTCCTACACATGCATTCTGACTTCACACACCTCCATTGTATGTCTTCACACATCTTCTTTCTGTAACTTCCCACACTTCCAATGTTTGACTTCACAAACCACCATTCCATGACTTCACACACCTCCATTCTATGAGTTCACACACCTCCATTCTTTGACTTCACACACCTCCATTGAGACTTCACACACATACATTCTGTGACTTCACACACCTCCATTTGTGACTTCACACACCACCATTTTGAGTTCACACACCACCATTCTGTGACTTCACACACCTCCATTCTTTCACTTCACACACCTCCGTTTTGACTTCACACACTTCCATTCTGTGACTTCACACACCTCCATTCTGTGACTTCACACACCACCATTGTTTGACTTCACACACCTCCATACTATGACTTCACACACCTCCATTCTATTAGTTCACAAACATCCATTCTATGAGTTCAACACCAAAATTTTGTCTTCACACACCTACATTCTATGATTTCACACACCTTCATTCTTAATTCAGAAACATCCATTCTATGACTTCACACACCTCCATTCTATGACTTCGCAAACCTCCATTCTGTGACTTCACACACCTCCATTCGGAGTTCACACACCTCCATTCGGTGACTTCACACACCTCCATTCTGACTTCACACACCTCCATTCTATGACTTCACACTCCTCCATTCTATGACTTCACACACCAACATTCTATGATTTAACACACCTCCATTCTATGATTTCACACATCCATTTTGACTTCACACACCTGAAATATATGACTTCATACCCGTCCATTCTGTGACTTCACACACCTCCATTCTATGACTTCACACACCTCCTTTCTGTGACTTCACCCACCTCCATTCTGTGACTTCACATACCTCCATTCTATGACTTCACAAACCTTCATTCTGTGACTTCACACACCTCCATTCTGTGACTTCACAAACCTCCATTCTCTGATTTCTCACACCTCAATTCTATGACTTCACACACCTCCAGTTTATGACGTCACACACCTCTATTTTGACTTCACACACCTCCATTATGTGACTTCACACACTTCCACTCTGTGACTTCACAAACCTCCATTCTATGATTTCACACACCTCCATTCTATGACTTCACCCACCTCCATTTTATGACGTCACACACCTCCATTTCGGCTTCTCACACCTCCATTCTGTGACTTCACCCACCGCCATTCTATGACTTCCCACACTTCCTTTGTGACGTCACACACCTCCATTCTATGAGTTCACACACCTCCATTCTATGACTTCACACACCTCCATTCTGACTTCACACACCTCCATTCTATGACTTCACAAACCTCGAATATGTGACTTCACTCACCTCCACTCTAATACTTCACACTCCTCCAATCTATGACTTCCCACACCTCCTTTCTATGACTTCACCCACCTCCATTTTATTACTTCACACACCTCCATTCTGTGACTTCACACACCTCCTTTCTATGACCTCACACACCCTCATTCTATGATATCACACACCTCCTTTCTATGACTTCACACATCCATTTTGACTTCACACACCTCCAATATATGACTTCAAACACCTCAATTCTGTGACTTCACACACCTCCATTCTATGAGTTCATACCTTCCATTCTTTGACTTCACAGACCTCCATTCTATGACTTCACACACTTCCATTCTATGACTTCACACACCTCCATTCTGTGACTTTACACACCTCCATTCTGACTTCACACACCTCCATTCTGTGACGTCACACACCTCCATTCTGTGACTTCCCACACCTCCATTATGTGACTTCACACACCTCCATTCTATGATTTCACACACCTCCATTCTATGACTTCACCCACCTCCATTCTATGACTTCACACCTCCATTCTGACTTCACACACCTCCATTCTGTCCCTTCACCCACCTCCATTCTATGACTTCACACACCTCCATTCTATGACTTCACACACCTCCATTCTATGACTTCACACACCTCCATTGTGTGACTTCACACACCTCCATTCTATGACTTCACACACCTTCTTCTTACTTCACAAACATACATTCTATGACTTCACACACCTCCATTCTATGACTTCACACACCTCCATTCTGTGACTTCACACACCTCCATTCTGACTTCACAGAGCTCCATTCTATGACTTCACACACCTCCATTCTTACTTTACAAACATCCATTCTATAACTTCACACACCTCCATTCTATGACTTTACACACCTCCATTCTGTGACTTCACATACCTCCATTCTATGACTTCACACACCTCCATTCTGTGACTTCACACACCTCCATTCTATGACTTCACACACTTCCATTGTGACGTCACACACCTCCATTCTATGAGTTCACACACCTCCATTCTGACTTCATACACCTCCATTCTATTACTTCACACACCTCCATTCTGAATTCACACAGCTCCATTCTGTGACTTCACAAAACTCCATTCTATGGTTTCACACACCTCCATACTATGACTTCACACAACTCCATCTATGACTTCACTCACCTCCATTCTGACATCACACACCTCTATTCTATGACTTTGCACACCTCCATTCTTTGACTTCACACACCTCCGTTTTGACTTCACACTTCCATTCTGTGACTTCACACACCTCCATTCTGTGACTTCACACACCACCATTGTTTGACTTCACACACCTCCATTCTTTGACTTCACACACCACCAATGTTTGACTTCACACACCTCCATTCTTTGACTTCACACACCTCCATTCTATTAGTTCACAAACATCCATTCTATGAGTTCAACACCAAAATTTTGTCTTCACACACCTCCATTCTATGACTTCACACACCTTCATTCTTAATTCGGAAACATCCATTCTATGACTTCACACACCTCCATTCTATGACTTCGCAAACCTCCATTCTGTGACTTCACACACCTCCATTCGGAGTTCACACACCTCCATTCGGTGACTTCACACACCTCAGTTCTGACATCACACACCTCCATTCTATGACTTCACACACTTCCATTCTATGACTTCACACACCTCCATTCTGTGACTTCACACACCTCCATTCTATGACTTCACACACCAACATTCTATGATTTAACACACCTCCATTCTATGATTTCACACATCCATTTTGACTTCACACACCTAAAATATATGACTTCATACCCGTCCATTCTGTGACTTCACACACCTCCATTCTATGACTTCACACACCTCCTTTCTGTGACTTCACCCACCTCCATTCTGTGACTTCACATACCTCCATTCTATGACTTCACAAACCTCCATTCTGTGACTTCACACACTCCATTCTGTGACTTCACAAACCTCCATTCTATGATTTCTCACACCTCAATTCTATGACTTCACACACCTCCAGTTTATGACGTCACACACTTCTATTTTGACTTCACACACCTCCATTATGTGACTTCGCACACACCCCTTCTGTGACTCCACACACCTCCATTCTATGACTTCACACACCTTCATTCTGTGACTTCACACACCTCCATTCTATGACTTCACACACTTCCATTCTATGATTTCACATACCTCCATGCTATGACTTCACACACCTCCATTCTGTGACTTCACACACCTCCATCTGAGTTCACACACCTCCACTCTGTGACTTCACACACCTACATTCTATGATTTCACACACCTCCATTCTATGACTTCACACACCTCCATTTTATGACGTCACACAGCTCCATTTTGGCTTCTCACACCTCCATTCTGTGACTTCACACACCTCCATTCTATGACTTCACACATTTCCTTTGTGATGTCACACACCTCCATTCTATGAGTTCACACACCTCCATTCTATGACTTCACACACCTCCATTCTGACTTCAAACACCTCCATTCTATGACTTCACAGACCTCGAATATGTGACTTCACTCACCTCCACTCTAATACTTCACACTCCCCCAATCTATGACTTCCCACACCTCCTTTCTATGACTTCACCCACCTCCATTTTATGACTTCACACACCTCCATTCTGTGACTTCACATACCTCCATTCTATGACCTCACACACCCTCATTCTATGATTTCACATACCTCCATTCTATGACTTCACACATCCATTTTGACTTCACACACCTCCAATATATGACTTCAAACACCTCAATTCTGTGACTTCACACACCTCCATTCTATGAGTTCATACCTTCCGTTCTGTGACTTCACAGACCTCCATTCTATGACTTCACACACTTCCATTCTATGACTTCACACACCTCCATTCTGTGACTTTACACAACTCCATTCTGACTTCACACACCTCCATTCTGTGACGTCACACACCTCCATTCTATGACCTCCCACACCTCCATTATGTGACTTCACACACCTCCATTCTATGATTTCACACACCTCCATTCTATGACTTCACCCACCTCCATTCTATGACTTCACACCTCCATTCTGACTTCACACACCTCCATTCTGTCACTTCACACACCTCCATTATATGACTTCACACACCTCCATTCTATGACTTCACACACCTCCATTCTATGACTTCACACACCTCCATTCTGTGACTTCACACACCTCCATTCTGTGACTTCACACACCTCCATTCTGACTTCACATAGCTCCATTCTCTGACTTCACACACCTCCATTCTTACTTTACAAACATCCATTCTATAACTTCACACACCTCCATTCTATGACTCTACACACCTCCATTCTGTGACTTCACACACCTCCATTCTTTGAGTTCACACACCTCCGTTTTGACTTCACACACTTCCATTCTGTGACTTCACACACTTACATTCTGTGACTTCACACACCTCCATTCTTTGACTTCACACACCTCCATTCCACGACCTCACACACCTCCATTGTATTACTTCACACACATCCATTCTATGAGTTCACACACCACAATATTTCTTCACACACCTCCATTCTATGACTTCGCAAACCTCCATTCTGTGACTTCACACACCTCCATTCGGAGTTCACACACCTCCATTCGGTGATTTAACACACCTCCATTCTGACTTCACACACCTCAATTCTATTACTTCACACACTTCCGTTCTGTGACTTCACACACCTCCATTCTGTGACTTCACACACCTCCATTCTGTGACTTCACACACCTCCATTCTGACTTCACAGAGCTCCATTCTATGACTTCACACACCTCCATTCTTACTTTACAAGCATCCATTCTATAACTTCACACACCTCCATTCTATGACTTTACACACCTCCATTCTGTGACTTCACATACCTCCATTCTATGACTTCACACACCTCCATTCTGTGACTTCACACACCTCCATTCTAAGACTTCACACACTTACATTGTGACGTCACACACCTCCATTCTATGAGTTCACACACCTCCATTCTGACTTCACACACCTCCATTCTATTACTTCACACACCTCCATTCTGAATTCACACAGCTCCATTCTGTGACTTCACAAAACTCCATTCTATGGTTTCACACACCTCCATACTACGACTTCACACAACTCCATCTATGACTTCACACACCTCCATTCTGACATCACACACCTCTATTCTATGACTTTGCACACCTCCATTCTGACATCACACACCTCCATTCTCTGACTTCACAGACCTCGAATCTGTGACTTCACTCACCTGCACTATATGACTTCACAGTGATCCATTCTATGACTTACCACACCTCCTTTCTATGACGTCACCCACCTCCAATCTATGACTACCCACCTCAATTCTGACTTCACACACCTCCATTCTCTGACTTCACACACCTCCATTCTGTGACTTCACACACCTCCATTCTGAGTTGCCACAACTCCATTCGGTGACGTCCCACATCTCGATTCTGACTTCACACACCTCCATTCTATGACTTCACACACTTCCATTCTATGACTTCACACACCTCCATTCTGTGACTTCACAAACCTCCATTCTGAGTTCGCACACCTCCATTCTGTGATTTCACACACCTCCATTCTGTGACTTCACACACCTCCATTGTGTGACTTCACACACTTCCATTCTGTGACTTCACACACCTCCATTCTATGACCTCACACACCCTCATTCTATGATTACACAGACCACCATTCTTTGACTTCAAACATCCATTTTGACTTCACACACCTCTAATATATGACTTCAAACACCTCAATTCTGTGATTTCACACACCTCCATTCTATGACTTCACACACTTCCATTCTATGATTTCACATACCTCCATGCTATGACTTCACACACCTCCATTCTGTGACTTCACACACCTCCATTCTGAGTTCACACACCTCCATTCTGTGACTTCAAAACCTTCATTCTATGATTTCACACAACTCCATTCTATGACTTCACACACCTCCATTTTATGACGTCACACACCTCCATTTTGACTTCTCACACCTCCATTCTGTGACTTCACACACCTCCATTCTATGACTTCACACACTTCCATTGTGACATCACACACCTCCATTCTATGAGTTCACACACCTCCATTCTGACTTCACACACCTCCATTCTATGATTTCACAGACCTCGAATATCTGACTTCACTCACCTCCACTCTATGACTTCACACTCCTCCATTCTATGACTTCCCACACCTCCTTTCTATGACTTCACCCACCTCCATTTTATGAATTCACACACCTCCATTCTGTGAATTCACACACCTCCATTCTATGACCTCACACACCCTCAATCTATGATTTCACACACCTCCATTCTATGACTTCACACATCCATTTTGACTTCACACACCTCCAATATATGACTTCAAACACCTCAATTCTGTCACTTCACACAACTCCATTCTATGACCTCATACCCTCCATTCTGTGACTCCACACACCTCCATTCTATGACTTCACACACGTCCATTCTATGACTTCACACACCTCCATTCTGTGACTTTACACACCTCCATTGTGAGTTCACACTCGTCCATTCTGTGATGTCACACATCTCCATTCTTTGACTTCACACACCTCCATTGTATGACTTCACACAATTCCATTCTATGACTTCACCCATCTCCATTCTATGACTTCACACCTCCATTCTGACTTCAGACACCTCCATTCTGTGACATCACGCACCTCCATTCTATGACTTCACACACTTCCATTCTATGACTTCACACAACTCCATTCTATGACTTCACACACCTCCATTCTATGACTTCCCACACCTGCATTCTGACTTCACACACCTCCATTCTGTGACTTCACACATCTTATCTCTGTAACTTCCCACACTTCCAATGTTTGACTTCACAAACCTCCATTCCATGACTTCACACACCTCCATTCTGTGAGTTCACACAGCTCCATTCTTTTACTTCACACACCTCCATTTTGACTTCACACACCTACATTCTGTGACTTCACACACCTCCATTTGTGATTTCACAATCAAACCACCATTTTGATTTCACACACCTCCATTCTGTAACTTCACACACCTCCGTTCTTTGAGTTCACACACCTCCGTTTTGACTTCACACACTTCCATTCTGTGACTTCACACACCTCCATCATGTGACTTTACACATCACCATTGTTTGACTTCAGACACCTCCATTCTCTGACTTCACACACCTCCATTCCACGACTTCACACACCTCCATTCTAATAGTTCACACACATCCATTCTATGAGTTCACACACCACAATTTTGTCTTCACACACCTCCATTCTATGACTTCGCAAACCTCCATTCGGTGACTTCACACACCTCCATTCTGACTTCACACACCTCAGTTCTATGACTTCACACACTTCCATTCTGTGCCTTCACACACCTCCCTTCTGTGACTTCACATACCTCCATTCTGACTTCACACAGCTCCATTCTATGACTTCATACACCTCCATTCTTACTTTACAAACATCCATTCTATAACTTCACACACCTCCATTCTATGACTTTACACACCTCCATTCTTTGACTTCACATACCTCCATTCTATGACTTCACACACCTCCATTCTGTGACTTCACACACCTCCATTCTGTGACTTCACACACCTCCATTCTGACTTCACACAGCTCCATTCTATGACTTCACACACCTCCATTGTTACTTTACAAACATCCATTCTATAACTTCACACACCTCCATTCTATGACTTTACACACCTCCATTCTGTGACTTCACATACCTCCATTCTATGACTTCACACACCTCCATTCTGTGACTTCACACACCTCCATTCTATGAGTTCACACACCTCCATTCTATGATTTCACACACCTCCATTCTGACTTCACATACCTCCATTCTATGACTTCACAGACCTCGAATATGTGACTTCACTCACCTCCACTCTATGACTTCACACTCCTCCATTCTATGACTTCCCACACCTTTCTATGACTTCACCCACCTCCATTTTACGACTTCACACACCTCCATTCTGTGACTTCACACACCTCCATTCTATGACCTCACACACCCTCATTCTATGATTTCACACACCTCCATTCTATGACTTCACACATCCATTTTGACTTCACACACCTCCATTCTATTACTTCACACACCTCCATTCTGAATTCACACAGCCTCATTCTGTGACTTCACAAAACTCCATTCTATGGTTTCACACACCTCCATACTATGACTTCACACAACTCCATCTATGACTTCACACACCTCCATTCGGACTTCACACACCTCTATTCTATGACTTCGCACACCTCCATTCTGACATCACACACCTCCATTCTATGACTTCACAGACCACGAATCTGTGACTTCACTCACCTGCACTCTATGACTTCACACTCCTCCATTCTATGACTTACCACAACTCCTTTCTATGACGTCACCCACCTCCAATCTATGACTACCCACCTCCATTCTGACTTCACACACCTCCAT